>CM050204.1:7162500-7175000 GCA_027475355.1 Coilia nasus | reverse complement strand
CCACAAAACAGCAACCGCACTGAACTGTAAAACACATTTGCCCACTTTGTGCTTTGAAAAAAATAACAATGTGTTTTGTTTTTTTATTCCTTTTTTACATCTTTGTTTGTTTTTTTGTCTTAAGCTACTGTGTATTTTGCAAAATCTTGATGTTAATGTGTTTCAAGGACATGCACTGACTGTGGACTGTGGCACTCTCTTGTTTGACTGTTCATTTGTGAAGTAGCCTACTTGCTGACGGTACTGTGGCCCTACGGGTACCGTGACACACAAGAGGTCACGGTGTGGAAAAGCTTCTTCACAACCCCCCAGCCCCCCAACTCCAACTGACCCCTTTCCCTACTGCTCTGTGCGTCCCTCCCCAAGTTACCACCCTCAACTGTCAAGTTTGCTTAGCTCAGGGCAGCCATCAGACACAAAGGCTACAACACACTGGCAGAGCCACGACTGTTCATTTCTTCTGCAGCCCTGTGGCACAACACGTTGTTAGCATGGTTTGCACACACACACACAGCACACATACCGAGACACAGCATGCATGCACACACACACACACACACACACACACACACACACACACACACACATACACAGAGCAATACCGACACACAAGCATAATTGGATGAATTCTTCCTGATCGCCCATGTTAAGATACTCAGCAGGCTAAGTATGCTTTTAGTTTAGATCACCTTAATTATTTATTCCTTCATGAAGCCTCCGTAAGAGGAAGCGCTGGGATAAGCTATGCGATGCTAGGCTAGGCTAAGCTATCTCCAGCACTCCTTTTTCTTTCTGTGCACACCTCCATGTCCTCCTAGACTTCCCTGCTTGTTACACATGACCCACTTTCCTCAGACACCAATATGTCAGCTGCAGCTTCAGAGAAAGAGAGAGAGAGATTGAGAAGGAGAGAAAGAGAGACTGAGGGGTGAAAAACAAAGAAAGAGACAGACAGAGAGGGATATTTTAGGAATAACTTCATCAGGTGCCTAACAGAGAAGAACGAAAGAAGAGTATTTGTGTGGTTGGTTTTCTTTTTTTTTTACAGTCAGACATCCCTCTGTGTTCACACTACAGGACTGTGAAGCAAAAACAGGGTGTATATTTCATCCCACAAAGTCTCTGAATATTTTATTGCTCATTTTCAATTCACCCACTGGGAGTGTGATCGGATTCATTTTATATTTTGTGAGAAACATCCAATATTTCCTCAGAGTCTACAGTCCAGGCAGGCCTCTATGCACTAGCTTGAGTTGTTAGAGATGAAGGTGTGTATGTAGATGGATGCTAAGGATAACAGCAGAGATCAGTATTAATGATTATGACTTAAATGATTATGACTTAAACACTAGAGATATTTAGTGTTGTCGGGAAAGGAGATATGTCTCCAGTGCTTTTGTGTTTGTCATACAGTGTGTACTCTTGCCAGTTGTAGTGTTGCCTTGAGAAGGGCATTATCTACATGTACAGTTGTGAAGGCCTAATCTCTGAATCATGCCTTTTCCTCAGCTCACGGTAAAGTGAGTAACTCTTATTTTTTTGTCCATGACATTGGGACTAAAGACTAAAGTACTCCTTCATGTCAGTCTTTGGCTTCACAAACTACAACCTCTAGTAGCGCTTTTCAACACACACTGAATTGCTCAATGTCAAATTATGCCAACTGTCATTAATCATGTGCCTGGTGTCCTTTAAAGAAAGAATTTAGTGGAATTAAATAGCGGCATTAAATGGTTTTTTGATTGGTGACTCGCTGTATGTGGTGACTCATACCATGCTTTCTAGGACTCTTTTATCATCTCCTGAGGGAAGCCAACCCTGAAAGTGCTTCCTTATTGTGTTTATAACAGTATATGGTGTGTGAGATTGCGGCTGTGTCACCAAGGCAGGGCAGCGGTGCCTTTTAGATGAAATTGTCCAAAGGAAAGAAAGCAGTACAGCTTTGAAGGCAAAGGCTCCTTAACCCAGCAAAACTCACTGACAGAAAAACAAGGACAGCATAACCACTTTAATAAGAGAGTGAAGATGGGCTTACGGAGAGCTTGACTAAAAGCCTCTCTCCTCCGGTACGTCCCAAAAATGCACCCATGTCCGGAATCATCTGAATAGTGTGAGCTTTTTTGAAGTCCATCCACTTGGACATCTGGCTGTTTTATGCTGGTGTGGTGCAAAGCCTAACAATACAACACTCTCTAGCTCCTTCTTTGGCTAAAAGAATTGATTAAATTTGTTTTATTTTATTTATTTATTTATTCTGTCTTTGAGGCCTCAGAGGAGTACTGTATTTCAAAACCTGAGCCACCGACAGGCCCCAGAGATGAGGCTCACATTGAAGTATGGAACAAATATGAAATTTCTGGTCTCGGGAGAGATCCCCTCCATTTTTCACTGAAGACACCCTCAGTGTTGTTTCCCCCCACAGCAGCTTAAAGGCAATTCCCCCCTGTCTCTCCTCTCTCCCTCCTCAGATGCCAACAAAGCAAGGCTCCCCGATATTGATTCAGGGACTTATATAGGGCATGCCCATATTGACATCATATTCATCGCAGTAAATAACCCAGGGCTTCCATCATTGTCTGCTCTCCCTGATTAAAAGAAAAGAGGAGAGGAAGGAGCGAGAGGAAAGAACAAAAAAAGACAGAAAGAAAAAAAAGAAAGAAAGTGTGTGTGTGTGTGTGTGTGTGTGTGTGTGTGTGTGTGTGTGTGTGTGTGTGTGTGTGTGTGTGTGTGTGTGTGTGTGTGTGTGTGTGTGTTAGAGAGAGAGGAGGGGGGGAACAAAGAAAGAGTAGTGCCAGAGTGGTGACAGCAGTCAAGAGAAAATCTTCCGGCCAAATAAGATATTGCTGCATCATTTCCAGCCGAATTTATGGCTGCGTCTTGACGGTGCCATAAATACCGTCTTATTCTGTCATTGCTGGCAGAATGTCTGTCTGCCTGTCTGTCTGTCTGTCTGTCTGTCCTTGGGCATTTCAAGCCATGTAACCTTGATGGTGAGAGAGATGCTCTCTTCTCCCTCGCAGTGCCCTGCATCGCAAAGGAACACAGCTCCACAGAAGGGCAGGAGTTTGAAATGAGCAACGAAGGGCACTGTTTTATAATAAAAATAATAATAAAAATTACAGCTGTCCAACATCCTAATACCACGCACTTTTGGGTCACATGATTTATTGGTTAATGTCACTTGAGTAATGTCTTTGCAAAGTTCTGTGTGAATTTTGAGTTGAGTCTGTTTTGGAAATTCGCATCAGGCTTGATGCAGTTTACGTAAGGATTGAAAAGCAAAAAAATCCTCTGGCCTCTACACGAACTACTTAAACATTTTTTGAAAAGTGACTCATCCATTTCTGCACTGCGGCACACCATTTTAGGGGCTTTCAGAAGTGTGAGAGGCTGCGTAATCGGTTCACCCATCTCATGGTTTTTTTTTGGTTTTTAGCTTTGTTGAGCTTATTAAGGTGCTACAAGGTGCACTTAATGTCCTCACTGATGATCATTAGCAATCAGAGTCCATTTAGCAGGAGCCAGGCTAGAGGAGTGCTTTTTATATTCGTTTTTTTTTTTTTTTTTTTTTGTAATAGTTTATTGGATTACTTTGGTTTTGTTGGAAGTTAAATGCGAGTAAATGGCTGGGAGAATTGTTAAAATTCCATGGTAGTGTCTCGCGTACATAGAGCTAGGCTAGAGTCCTAGAGGTCAACAGGCGTCCGATTTTCCTCGGTTTTTAGCATTAGCATCTCACACTTACCTCAGACTACCTCAGTGCCTCACTGTGAGACTGCTCCCTTCTCACTCACTGTGCTATGAATCAATGTGAAATAGACTCTGCTCTGAAGTTAAGGGTGTTAGGATTTCTTTATTTAACCGTACTGTCTTGCTGACAGACTCAGAGAGAAAACGTTAAATTGTTAGTTCTGAGCCAGCTGGATCCCTCGCCTATCTCTTTGGTCTCCTCTCAAGGTCACCCTCCTATGATGTGTATTGATCTTTGCCTCTTTGCCAGGTCTGCTGTCAAACCCCCCACCCCCATCTCCCACTGAAGCGTCAGTGGTTCCATAGTCAGCCTTGTGGTTGAATATGTAACATATGATGGCTATCAATGTGTCCCACATATGTATTTCAAAGTGTTCAAACAGTCAAAGAACTCCATTCAGTACGTATAGGAACATGTAGGAAGCCTGCCAGCCGATGATGAAAGGGTATGTTTCATTTCCCAAGGATAATAACACATATTTCTATACATTTCACCATAACAAACTGTTTGCACACACCTAGAGGTAATAACAAGTCATGTTTGCATGAGGTGTTACGTTCCCTCATCTTCTCTACTTCTGTTCTCGGGTGCGGGGGCCTGGCTGTCAGAGGTGACTCACCTGATAGCAGTGTGACTAACTGTCAGGAGCTTTCGGTGCTCTCCTCGAAGCCTGTCCATGCACCCCTCTTCTCCCGCACTGCTTAGATTGATGACTCAAGGTAGCCTTGGGATGGCTCATTACCATTTACAAACATATTGTCCCAAAGCAGAGCTGATATTTGGTCATTTTGACAAGGTTGTCGGTTGATGATGGTATCACGTGGGTCAGCAAGCTGAAGAGAGCAATGCGTATCATGCATGTGAGGGATGAGAATATGCACCATGAGCCCATTATTTATGGTGTACCTAAAATATATTATTTTGACTGTATAAGCAGTGTATAACCTACACATTCTAGCATCGTAACCGATTCCAAAAGGTTGGGCGCGACATCCAACATGAGTGAGTCTGACAGAGTGACCTACTTAATGACCTGCAATTTTTTTTTTGCCTGCAGCACTCTCAGAAGACGTATGAAATGTCCATTGTTAATATTTGGAGCCCTGTCGCCAGCATTCAGTGGAAACTATACAATAACAAATCCTTGTCTTGTAACATGGCCAAGATGCACAGAAAAATTGTAGTTCTAAGATCTTGTAGTATGACATGGTCAGTCATAAACGACAATCATAAAAGACAAAAAAGTCGTATAATCTGACCCTGCCATTAGGGTGAATCAAGTCTGCTCAAGGTTTCTTCGTCAACAAACAAAAATGCCTACAGGTAGTTTTTTCCTGGCCTCAGTGGGGAGAGGGCAAGGGCTTAGCTCCTAAAGCCCCCCCCCCCCCCCCTGTATATATACATTCTCCATTATGGCCTTCTGCAACTGAAACACAATTCGTCTTGTGCTCTTTTTTCCCAAACTGTCAAGTACATTGTGCTTCTGAAATGGAATGCAATGCGGTAGTCAAATAGCCAAACATGAAAAGGAGATGGTGTAGATAGTTGATGTTGCCAGGTAATGAAATTACTGACATTGTACTTGTAAAAAAGAGGGTTAACTTTTGCACACATCTGGAGAAGATTCATGACTGAAATGTGAAGTTTATAAATCTTGTGTGGGGAATGGGCAGTGTGCGGGAGTTCTTAGAAGTTGTACTAATAGTTAAAAACTATTTATGGAGAAATACGGGAAAACGGGAGGACAGGAAAAGGAGGTGGTTTACAGCAGTTTCATTTTAAGTATTGTTTTTTAAGCTATCTTATGCGATTGTTGCTATGCACAGGTTAGAACTCTGTAGCCTTTTTGTTCTTTGTTTGCAAACATGGTCAGTATTGTAGCTCCTAATGGAAACAGAAGACGAAGGTTGTATACTGCTGCCTCAGGCCCAGAACAAGCCTCAGGCTGGCCTCCGGCCTTAAATGAAAAAGACAGAACACACACACACACACATACACACACACACAGGAAGTGAAAGAAAGATAAAAAATAGGAAATGATGACTTTATATGGTGTCTTGCTTCTCACCGCTAATATCTGAGGTCCTGTTTGCCCAGCACATCTTAAGAGGGCCTCTTCTTCTTTTCCTCTTAGCCTCCTGGGGTTTCACACAATATGGCCTGAGTGCACGGCTTCTCGCTCCCTGCATGCCACGCGCACACACACACACAAATAAACACACACACACATGCACACACACACACACACACACACACACTCCCGTGTTCATACATCACACATACACACACCACATACACTGCACACACACACAAACACACACACACACACACAGACAGACACGCACGCACACACACACACACACACACACACACACACACACACAGACACACTCCCGTGATCGTACATCACAGATACACACACCACACACAGACAGAGACACACACACGCGCACGCACACACACACACACACACACACACACACACACACACACACACACACACACACACACTTCCATCCCTGTGGTTTCACACAATATGCCCTGTGACTAATGCTCCTACCCAGCCTGGAGGAGGGAACATCTGCCGCTGTGGACCTCCCTCACCACAGCACTCCCGAGCCTGCGCTTCTCTGTGATTCTGTGCCCGCTGTCGGATCATCCCCACCGAAGCCCCCGGCACCCATCTCTCTCTCTCCCTCTACACACACTTACACACACACACACAGACCACAAACACATACATGCACACACTCAAATATACACAAAAAACACATGCACACAGAGAAATACACATACATACATGCACAAACATACATATAAGCCCCTTCTCCTATCTCACACACATACTCTCACACACATACACACATGAATACTGCATGCGTCTACTGTCTCAAACACACATGCCCATAAATAGTGATACACATACTGTACACCCACATCTATCATATGAAGACAGATGCAGGCAATCAGAGATGCACAGATATAAACACTCCTAACAGTGCGCACAGAGAGAGTCAAGGACACAGTTATCATGCAAACGGACACACATGTTTGCATATACATGTGTAGATGCACAAAGAGTGCCCCATGTTTCCTCCTTATAAAACATACAGTACCAAAGACATACATGTGTACTGAAGCACAGACATACATACACATGCAATACACATAGCAGTCAACACAGTTGAACCCCATCCCCTACCCCTACGCTACCCAGCTGCCTGCCCTTCTCCTTCTCCTTCTCATGCTCTATCTGCAAGCTCTGTATGCTGCGCTTTGGCCACAGGCTGGAGGCTCCTCTTCCCACCATGTTACCCATGCAGACCTGCTCCTGTTGCCCTGCCTTACCCCTCCTAATATGGAGGTGTTCCCATCGGTTCAGGGGGTTCAGATCTTTCTTTCTTTCTTTTTCTTTCTTTCTGTCTTTCTTTCTCATATATACACCCCCCCCCCCCCCCCCCCCAGACTGCTTGCTCTCCAGCTTTGGCTTTGCATTTTGCAGCCATGTGTGAAAGCCTTTCCAAATCCATCCAAATGTGTTGTAAAAGAGAGTGGCTTACTGTCATTCTTAGACCCGCTGTTCTGCAGGTTGTAAGGGTATAAAAAAGAGCTTGTGTCTGTCAATTACCAGAGTTAGAGAGCCGGCTAGAGAAAGGCAGAGAGGTCCCTTAAGAAGATCATTTGTCTGGGATGCCAGCACAAGTGGAGATGTCATTTAGATGGGGGCGGAGGTGTAAGAGCCTAATCTGCCACCCTCACTGAAATTAATGAATTCCCTCACCAAGTGAAAATACATGCAGAGGGGAGGCTAAGGAGGCATCTCTGTTGCTTAAGCTATTATCAGTGGGACCCAGTGTCGTGTTATCGTGTGGCTAGCATTAGTGGTGTCAGTCAGTCTGAGGAGGGGGGAGGGCGGTGGTGGGGGGGAAGGATGGCATCTTGTGTAGCAGCGCTTCGGGGTGCACCACGGCCGTCACTTTGGTTGCGAAGTTCACACCATCAAACTTTCACAAGTCAGCCAGAACAACATGGCAGCGGAGCCTAGTTACTTGCGCAGAGGGATGAAAAGAGACTTTCTTTTTACTTATTAATTTCTCTTTTTTTCCTTTCCAAAATAGGGTGTTTAATTAAAAGGCTCCCTGTTGAACATGCAGATTTCTGTCTGGCAGGTTCCTAATTGAGCACTGTTATCTTAGATAGATCTGGAACCTCTTGTTCTCTCCACACAGTGTGGTGAAGAGAGCCACATCTAACTATTACAGTTCATCAAGTCCAATCTTTTTTTTTATCCAACTTAATCCTTAATATGGTTGGGCCTTTATGTATGCACATATATAATACTGTATATATGTGTGTTATATACTGTAGATATATATATTATATGATGCAGAGGTAAAACAAATCCACCATAAAAAGTGCCACTATGTATTGGTTCTCGTAGACGAGGTGGTAATTGGCTCATCTACCTGACTGAGTTTTGTCACCTCTGATATTATTTCTATTCCCTAATATTATATTATATTTTATATTAGTATATATACTGTTATAATATAATAATATATTATATTATATTTTTACCTCACATATCAAATATACATTTGTGTTTCTAAGCATGAATATGTTTTAAGAGGCTTAACAGGTTTGTGTTCTGTAAAATTGCACACACATATACACACACACACACACACTTTACTTCACACAGCAACCCCTGTGGGATATCAGGCCATGTGTAGCAGCTTTTGTCCCTAACACACACACACACACACACACACACACACCTCACATATGCACACAGTCTCATACACACACAAACACACATACACACACACACACATTCTCTATCACATACGGACACAGTCTCACACACACACACACACAAACACACACACAAACACACATACACACAAACACACACACACACAAACATGCACACACACGTACACACACACACATACACACACACACACACCCTCAGTGATGAGCAACCACTGGTCATGTGAGGGGTCAAGGCCTTGTTGCACCGAAATAGAGGTGTTAGCGTGTTGTGACTTGCTTCCCCTGTGAAACAAAAAGGGTGAGATCTTAGCTTTGGCTGATGGTGTTGCCAACATGTCATACCATGTTCCTGCTGTAAAATATTACCTCAGACGTAAAGGAAAGACACCACCACACCAGGCAGGTGGGAGAGGGTCGTTTGAAGCGGGCTGATGTGACTGATTTAATCAGACAGGATTTTGACAGCAGGGGATTAGTGTCAGCCATCAGTGATTGGGTTATGTAACACTCACACCTGGAGGGTTTGCTGGGTGTCTCCAAGGCATCCTGTGCCAGCCATTAGTTTGGCTTCTGAAGCTACAGGGCTCCTGAGGTTGTCACACTTTCAATACACATCTGAGTCTGTGAGACCAGGAAAAGGTACCACCAAAAATTGCCGGTGGGCAAACAATCTGGAAATTATTTCGATTTTGTTGAATTGCTAGTAACAAATGATCAGGTCGTTGGTGTTTTCATAGATAGTGATGGTGCTCACAGATAGTGACTGGACCTGATGACATTCCATCAGGTTCGCTCGTTGTGGACCTCATATAATGCGTTGGGTTGTTCCCTCTAAACAAACTAAGTAAGTAAAGTCCATTTCAGTGTGTTCTGGTTTATCTCATCTCCTCACTAATTTACTTGATCCTGCTACCTGCCAATACTTGGACTAGAGACTGTGCATGTCATTTCTTCCCTCTTCTGAATATAATATATGGGTATGTTAAACTGTGTTTGTTTTGTGTGTGTGTGTGTGTGTGTGTGTGTGTGTGTGTGTGTGTGTGTGTGTGTGTGTGTGCGTGCGTGCGTGCGTGCGTGCGTGTGTGTGTGTGCTTGCTTGTGCTTTTTGTGTGTTTCCTCACCAGTGGCCAGCATCCAGAGGCTGCCAGCAGTGTCAGTCATGACCGACATCAGTTTCCCCATGAAGGGCAGGAAAGGAATGGTGGACTGGGCCAGGAACTCGGAGGACAAAGTGGTCATCCCCAAGGGCATTTTCGTCCCCCAGTCTGCAGGTAAAGGCACAAGACAGACACACGATACACACAAGACAGCCTGACCATTAGCACATATCCCACCATGCACCCTATATGATGTGCAATACTGCGCAGCCATGGACTAAAGGGGCAGGGTGACGCTGGCTTGTGAGTTAGAGGTTGTCGGTTTGGTACCGTGGACCAGGCAGGAGAAAAAAAGAAGGGGGTGGGGTGAACTAGCAGCACTTTTCGCATCCCTCAACATACACGGCTGATGTGCCTTCGAGTAGTACTGTACAACCAACCCTCAGCCGCACTCTGGGCAGGACATTGCTTTTGCCCATCACACCTGCTCCTAGTGTGTGTGTGTGTGTGTGTGTGTGTGTGTGTGTGTGTAGGTGTTTTCACATTGCAACCGCACACATACACACACACATACAAAAACACTGACACCATTCATTCTTAAATCACTGTAGTGAGCAACAGCAACAGTTGGTGCACGGCCAGGGATGCGCTCCTCTGTCATGGCTAATTTCAGTTAGTTACTTCCCCAGGTCTGACCGCTTATGTTGCTCCATCATCTGCTGGACTGCACCATCAAGTCAGTTAAATGCAGCTCTCCTCAGCATGCAAACAAGATGTAATGTGGAGACGAGTCTGAGTCCTGGCGAAAATGCAGTCGCTCTTGCGATCACTTAAAATGTCAAACTGAAACAAATACGATAAAGCCGTGCGTGCACTGTGAAATCTGTCCAAACCTTGACCGTACAAAATTGGTAAGATGCCAGGTGGCCATGATGAAGGTTTTGTGATGACGGCTAAAAGGAGGCGTTCTTGTGGTAAATGAGTCCACTCAGCAGGAAGGAAAAAAAATGTCTGATACTGAGGCACCATTTATACTCCAGCAACATTTCTCAGCATCCCTTTACAGAAACAATGCCAGGTTGCAAGCTTTCTCTCTCTCTCTCTCTCTCTCTCTCTCTCTCACTCTGTCTGTCTGTTTTTCTGTCTTCCATTTTCTCTCTCTGTCTCTTTCTCTCTGTCTCTCCGACTTGTTTCCTTTCTCTCTTTCTATCTCATTTTCTCCTTCCGTCTTCCTCCCTTTTCCTCTCTCATGCCAGACTATTTTGTTAATTAGTTTGATTCGTCTTATCTGAAGTATATCGAAGAACAGGAAGAAGAAGAAAAAGAAGGAATGGGGGGGGGGGGTGAAGGTGGATTTATGTGGAGTATAAGTCACTCTCTGTTCATTGGGTGGGGCCTGGCCAGAATCTTCACTTCCTGAGAAATGCCCAGAGACCTTTCTTTAACAAGGGTCAGCTGGTCTGGCATTTGAGAGGGGTATTTTTCAACACAAAATAATGTACTCTCCGGATCAATCGTTCACAGAGGACAGCCTTAACGTATTGCTTAATGCACTGCTGGCAGTAAAGCTATAGGGGGTCTTAGCTGGCAATATATACAGTAGCCCTGAGCCAGCAAGCTCTCTGAGATTTAAGTAAAAATGCTTCATTTGTTACGTTTTGTTATTGTTAAGCCACTGTGTTGTATCGCGTGTGGAACATTGTGCTTTATATTGATCCCAAATTAAAGTGGATGTGAGTAGTTTATCATGAACAGTTTTTATGCTCAGTTTAGTCCCTTAAGTCAAGCATCTCTAAATTCTGTGGAATGTAATTAATCTCTAATTGTATTTTTGTTGTTTTTGTTTGTTAAGTCATTTCTTTGGCTGCTTCACTGTAGCATCTTATCCAAGAGATTAACAAACTGTTTATGTGAATCAAATGAACCATTAACAGTAGTGTAGCCATTAAACGGATTGTTGATAGGATAAATGGTTGTAACCAGTCACTCGCGTGCATTCCTCCACAGATATGGATGGATCGCCCGTGTTCATACTTGGAACAGTCCTGTACAAGACCCTGGGGCTGATGCTGCCATCCCCAAAGTAAGTCAAATGCCACATAGAAACAAACCAAAGGCACGAGATTTCATCACAGCCAAACAGATGATTAATGTTGGCGGACACAGACTTACCCATGTATGCAAACAATGCCACATGTTGTGAATGCTGACAGACATCTTTTGGTGTTGAATGTTTTGCAGAGGTCTGACTAGTAGAAAGAGTATGACAATACATTATTGTTGTTAATGGAAGTGATTTTATGCCAAAAGTATTATAGACAGACCATTCTGAAACTGCGTGTTCGGTTCTCTGATTGTGATTGGCTAAATCACGTTTCAAGCCATTGTAAGTTGCAGTATGACCTTACACATTCTCTTTAATGAAATCTGATCAAACATTAGTTGTAATAGTTGAAAAGCAAAGCAAAGAAAAGCAATAAGCCACTTGAGTCTGTGGGACTTGCGCTTTTGCGATTTTGAACAGCTAGGGAGTTTAACGGCACTCCACTTTGCATCGTGCGTAACAACATCTTAACTGTTCTAAATCCCACACAACCCCACGGCCTCTTGTTGCTTATTGCTTAAGTATGACCCTTCAGGCATGGTTGCCCTCAGAGATTACTGTACATCCAAAACACAAAGGAGAGATCTGCACACTTAAGCTCTCTTGTTTCACGTTTTATTCACCCAAGTGACATTAGGTGAATAAAAGTTAAAAAAAAAACAGAAGGTGAAGTGTGCGGACTTGTCTTTATGTTTTGTATGTTTTATGTTTTTTGGTTCCTTGCCTAATTAAATTGTGGATATGCATGCCCTGTTCCTGTGTTTTGCCCTCA
>CM050204.1:6967500-7157500 GCA_027475355.1 Coilia nasus | reverse complement strand
GTTAAGCCCGCCTTCTGAGAAATGGGTTTACAACACAGCTTGGCCAGACCAATGCTCACAGAGCATTGACAAGTCACGATAGCCAGGCTATCATTCCATTCCCTCCCCTTCAAAATACATACACCCACCCTCCTGTCCCCTATGCCAAATAATTTGCAGTAGTCTTGGCGAAGTTTTAAGTGAAATGACAAGTCATGTTCCTAGGTGTACTCTTCCAGGCTGTGCAAGCTGTATACAAACTTTTAATTACCTCCCTACCAAAAGAAATGCACAAGATCCTTCGCTGTTGTTCATTTTTAATCAGATTCACACTACATTTAACCACAGACTGTTACTTTGCTCAGCCCACTTCACCTCTGACAGTTTTACAAACAGTGAGTTTTATAAACAGTTTTACAGACACACACAGAGACAGACAGAGATTGTCTCTGTTAAAAGACGCTTGTAAAATGAGATTTGGTGCTTGTAAGTAAACAAGTAGAAAAAAGCTACAGATAGCATAGACTTATTCTCAAGACAATCAGTCTGACAGAGTAGTGGGCTATATACGCCAAGGCCAAGAGGCAGACACCGCTCACTTTACTTTATGATCAGACTTTGTGATAGGATTCGTCACTGAGGCAAAACTACAATTTGGTTACACTTTATTTTACTGTCTCTATTACATCAATTAGGTACAGTCTAAAACGATGTGTCAGGGTGTGGGCGTGCGCGTGTGACAGGGTGTGGGCGTGCGCGTGTGTGTGTACATGTATGTGTCTGTGTATATGTGTATATGTTTTGACTTCAGAAAATGCTGTGAGTCACAAGTCAGTGTCAAATTTAAAAAGGAAACTGGTCAGGATTCGTTTTTTTTTTTTGGCTTTTTAACCTGAGTGACAGGAGCCATATGTTTCAACCAGATTAATCAACAAAGAAGAGTCATTGGTTCAATAATTAATTTGAGACTGCCCTGGGCGGTCCTGTGTTCAAGTGTCAGGATGCCACACAGTGCTAAATGCAGATGCAGACAAGGACAAGGCTTTTTCCAGCTGAGCATTTTGCAGTAATGTCATAGACAAAGTAGACAGACCACTGAATATAGACTCTACTCTGCTTAGCATAACCCATAATAAGCATAATAATAAGCAAGTCCATCATTGACTGTCTCTTTTTGGTGTACTGCTCTTCTGGTATTTTATCATTAATTTTGCTTTTTTTTTCTTTCTCCAAGGGAACAATGAATCCTTTCTGTGCATTGTGGGATAGTACCATCATGTAAGTAAAGCCATCTTCCTTACTCTGAATGTCCTGTAGCTCTGTATCCATGGAAACCCACACATGGCAACTAATGTGTCACATGTATCCAGGCAGAATAGGCTGTGTTTGTTGTGAGTGCAGCGTGTACAGTATGTTGCTATTACCTTGTGGAATTAGGAAAAAGAAAATTCAAATGCATTCCTCACATTTCGCATTAAGCAGTTTGGTTTACCCAAGTATCGATTGATTCTTTTATTTGCACAAGGCCATCTTGTTTCTTCAACACGATAAACATACACAAATATTAACAGCGCTCTCGTTAGCCGGTCTTTACTATACTGTACCTTTTCTGTCCTTTACATAATGCTTTGAGGTAATAACTGAAATACTGGTGGTAAGAATAAAGGGAAAAAAATCCTTCACACCTAATGGATTTGAACATGACTTCACACAGATTGATCAGAAAATATACTCTTTATGTGCATGCGTTGTATAGGATCAGTCGTGTTTCATGTACTGGTTGAGCACAAATTAAGATGCATGTTGTGTTGTGTGGTGTATGCAGCAGCGAATACTAGTGCCTTTTTTCCATCTTGGTGTTCGCTTGTTGCCCAATCTATCAAACAATGTTCAGTTAATTCCCTGTTGCCCCCCAGACTGCAATTACCACCTTTTCAAACGGCCGTGCTATTGACAGCCAGCCCCGGTGGTCACGGCCCTCTGGAACCAGGAGTCAGGCCACACACAGACAGCTGGACAGGGAGGTCTTTAGCACGGCCCCCCACTAATGGAGCAGACCTGCCTTCGCCTGGTAAACCAGCCCCTCGTACTTCGTTTCATTTTGTACAGAGGGTCTGGCAGTGCTGTATTGAGAAACAATTTTTTCCTGGAGGTGTGAACTCTGCTGAAGTTTAAAATAAGTGGCTCTGCCTTTACCCAGTCACTAACGTCTGGTTATCACATATGCAGTTAGCCTGCCTACGCACTACAATTGAAATGTAGCACAAAAGCCAACGTCATCGCTGACGAACACTCCCTCTGTTCACTGATTGGCTAGGATTGGCTGGTACCTAATGCGGCAATGTCAGCGGCAGCACGGTCAGACCCTCTGTACAAAATGAAATGAAGTACAAGGGGCTGGTTTACCAGGCTAGGCCTGCCTACCTGATCTGACAATGGAGGCCCCTTGGCAACTGTCAGACTGACTAGGAAGCGTTATCATAATGCGCTGTGAGCAGAGAACAAAACGCACACAGTACATCCAATGACAGAGGACAAGTGCTTTGTGTTGGGTGTTATCACCATGTCAGTGAAGCTCCACAGTCCAAACTGAGCTATATGCTGTGCTGACGAGTGATGCTTAGATCGCATCGACAGTACTGATTTTATCTTGGCATTATAAGAAAGCGTTATCTCTGGATTACGTACATTTGCTGTATGCTGTGTATAATACTTTAAGGGGATAACATAAAAAAACAAAAGTAGAAGCAGTTTCAAAATTTAGATTTAAGGCTGTAGAACAACTTTATTAGCGTTTGCTAGTGGAAAATTACCCCGAGGACAGTATGTCGAAAATAATCCCCGATCATTAAGAATTCTGCTGTGGTGTCATTGTATGCCCGACTGTTGCCTCTAATTTGGTCTGTGTGAATAACCATGAGGATTTCTTCAGATCTTATCACTCTGCATGTCAATGCAGCTTTTTTTTTGCCATTTGTCACAGGAACACGAATCACATGGAGTTAAATAAGAAATTGTGTCAAATGACAATCTCACTGCTGTAATTTCATCTTACTTCCTTTATTGCTTTCCGAAACAAAGCAAGAAAGAAAGAAAAAAAGGGGCCTTTTTTTAAAGGCTCGTCCATTTTTGCGAATTGAATACGGCTGCTATTTAATCTTAATAACGCTCAAATATGAAAATTGCTCCGCGCTGCCGCGGCTGTCTGACCATGCAGGGCCACTGTCTCCGTCTCCTTCCTTTCACTGGCAGATAAGAAAATAGAGAAAGCATATTCTCCAAATTCAATTTTTATTGAATCAAGGCCACACGAGTCTGCCCTCTCAAGTATAATTTGAGCTACTGGGAAGGATTCGAGTGCAATGGTATACTTACAGCCAGCCCTACCACAGGAGGAGGAGGAGAAGGAGATAGGGAGGAGGAGGAGGAGGAGGAGGAGGAGGGGAGGCGAAAGTCATAAAAGCTATGGTTGATGTGGCGATCGATGGAACCCAATCCTTGCTGCTCGTTTCTCCATATGAAGTATATGGAATTCATGATTATTTATAATTGTTGATCTATGTTATTTGCCCACGACACTAATCTCTTTGTCAGATGTGTTTATGTGCACACATGCTCATCAATTAATTTTGATTTGTTAAGCGTGTGTACACAGCTCACGGAACTAAATACTCCAACAATCAAGAAGCGTGTTTGTCTGTCGTTTTTCCAACCGATTGATGTGCTTATGCATATTGTAATGAATGTTTTTGTAATCAGTCAAATATTGCTCTCCTCTACGCCTCAAAATTAATTCATTACACACAAGTACTCTTATGACAGACAGCTTGTTTTTCCATTTTGGAATAGTATCAACATCTGCTAGGATATGTAAAAGGTATGGCAGCCTAGCTTAGCCTAATGGCAAGGAAGTGTCACCTTTTACCATCCTATGCGTTAACACAGTTGAGGAGTCCATGGGAAAAACAGGCATGGTCACAAAATGACATTTTTTACTCCCTATAGTGATAGTTGCATTGACACCCCAGCAAGTAATCCTGTGTATAAGCGTGCATAGCCTCGAGCTAGAAGCATTTTAAAATAGCATTTACTTATATAGTCAAATCAAAAATCAAACCTAGAAATTACATTTTCTCAGTTTCTGCATTTTGTGACCATGCCCATTTTTCTTGTGTAGTCATCAATTATTAACAATACCCTTGTTAGCAGGTGTCTACAGTGGCTTTCCTCTTATTTCTCTAAGTGCCTAGTCCACCTAAGTTACTTATCAGTGGGTGTGTTAAAGGAATGTTTGAAGCATCAAAGCTCTATAGACTACAGTGTGTTTTTTTTTTTTTAGAATCGTACATTGTTATAGAACATATATATATATAGGGTGTTCAAAATCTCACCTGTGTGAGGGTAACATGGTGATACAGCACCTGTATGTGTCAAGTTCTTGTGTCAGTCAGACAGCAGCGAGGGGCTGCAGTGAGGCTCCCAGAGTGCTGCAGTGGGGGGCCATGTTCTGTTCTCGCACATTCGGCTGTCCTCTCCTTCCAGGGCAGCGGAAGCCACAGAAGCAGTTAACCCTGCCGTGAACCCCTGGCCTCCCTGTGTGCTCGCTGGAGATTGGCTGCCATTGTGGGCCGAGTGCATTTGGAGCATCGCAACGAGCCACTGCAGCCACTCGAGAGCACAGGTCATGGCACAGTGTGCCGAGACACAGCCATTACCGCCGCTTACTCTTACAATGAACCTTCCAAATAATAGGTGAATGAAGAATGAGATGTGCGCCCTGGGAGCACACACGGTATCTTTTGCTGATGAGGGTTTGATTGGGCCTATTTTGTTGATGAATAAAATAGCAGAGGCGTCTGGCTCCAAAATTGATGGCTCCGTGCTGCTCATCACGTCTCCGGGCCAAACTTCAAAAAAAAAGGGCCCTGCCAGATGCAACCTAGACAAACACAACCTAGTTTATCAATGCATGTACATGTACAGTTATACCTCACCTTTACGTTTTTTCTTCTCAGTGCATTAGTTCAGGAGAGTTTAGATAAGTCCTGCATGCTCTGCAGCAGATGCAGATATTCCTGTTTATAATCCATTTCCAGGGCCCGTGTCTGCGTGGGAGTGCTTCTAAACAGCATTGGTTCATGCACCAGATAGCCCTTTACATCCTCTCTCACTCTTATCTCACGCTCCGCTTCGCCTCACCCACATGGATGAGTTCCAGTTCCAATATCCTGTTGCCATGGTATCACTTGCAAGGTCTTTGGTGGAATCACAGGCATCAACAACATTGATGGGACATCTCAGAGAAATTAGCACATCTGGAGTGAAGTCTCAGTGCCACCATCATGATAGACAATCAATAAGCAAGGGGCTAGGAGTTGGAGTTTGTCAAGCGTGGATATCTGCCTCCTTAGCTCTCCCTGCCTTTAAAGTTTAAAGAACTCTAATGATGCCAGGCCCTCTGCTACCCCAGCCATCCTCCATACTCTAACACTGCTAAAGCCACGCTGACGTTACCACGTCAATTACTTTCAGCGCTGATAGACTGATGCTTGATAATATGTTTTTGCCCGCTCTTTTGTCATCCTCAAAAATGACCTTATCTCTCTGCCAAATCCTGTCTCAGTCATTGAGCAAGGGGAGTGACTGTGCTACAAATGCCAGTGGACGTGCTTGACATTTTTTGTCTCCCCCAGCTCCCACCTCTGTTCCCTGTAACCCCTAATAGCACCCGCGCCGCATTTAATATTTGCCAGATCAACTCCTGAGAGACTGGCCTCTGTTTTCTCCTTTAATCCCCCTCTCCTTTGATACGGCCACAAACGCAAACAGATTCGACCTCTGCAGGTAACCGATTGGTTGCGGCAGTGGCAGCCATGTTGCAGGCCTCCCGTGTCATTCTTTATATTCATTGGCTCTGTTGCTGGTGGAGGCGCAGGTAAAGTGTCTAAGAACACCTTATTGGTTGGTGACTGACCAGTGCAGCACAGCATTAGTGAATCTAGATCTTAAAATTGTGTTCAAATTGATATAATTTTTATTCATTTTCATTTTCATGTGTTTTGCAGTGCCATTGTTTTGATCCTCAGTTTTGGCTCCAAACAACATTCTGCTAAGCTCACTATAACAGCACCTTTAAGCATTCAGCAACATCTTGGTTTGCTTTTGAAACCTTAATTCCAATGAATCACTCCTTTCGTTTCCATGAATGTAGCATATGACTCCCTCGTGCTACTCAAGCCCGCTCGTGTTGAAACGAGGGAGGTGAGTGGTGGCAGGGCTCTAATGATATGTCAAAATATCAGTGGATTGGCCAGATGTAATTAAATCTGCCTCATTTGTCAATGGGATGTGAGCACCGTATAAATCATCTAAGGAGACACCTACCTCTTACCTTCCTGATGCTGTATGTCAAATCATATCACCTCAACACTTCTTTTTAAGCATTTGGTGCCATTTACATCTACAATAACTTTATCTTCACAAGCCATCATTTGACAGGAACTGTCTTAGCTTCTCTCAAACAAGGTGGTTGTTATACAGCGGAGAGCAGGTTCACTTGAGCAAAGAACACAGCTGGAGAGCTGACTTGTTATTTTGATGGGGACTATGTTTCATTCATGTACCATTAGCGAATAATGCTAGGGAGATCATTTCATTTCCCTTGCTTGATGGCAGGGTTGAACAGCCTTGATGAGAGGAAAAACAATGCGGATCTGAAACTGAGTGCATACGCCCAAGCACGCTTGCACACATGCTCCGCCACACACACACACTAATCAATCTACACACACACACACACACACACACACACACACACAGATACACAGGCTCTTTTGTTCATGACACACCATGTAATGCTGCTGATTCTTCCTGTTATGTCTTCAATAAGTCCAATCAGTGAGATTTTTAGGAAGATCACTCTTGAGACCCAGATATTTCAAAGTTAGCCTATATTATTCAAGCGTGACACATCTACTCACTGATCGCTTGTTTATGTAAATTCATAACAAAATGTAAAATAATTATATATAAAAATACATATTGATTTAATTATTCAGGTATACCAAGATTGAAGTGTAATGTTTGAATCACCAAAACCAATTTGGTTACCTCCTCCAGAGGAGGTTATGTAATAATCTGCATTTGTTTGTTTGTTAGCAACATGACTCAAAAAGTTATGGATGGATTTTGATGACATTTTCAGGGTAGGTCAAAAATGGGCTAACTTAAAAGTGATTAGATTTTGGTGGTGATCTTGGCTGCCCTGGTGGAGGTCTGCACTCTCTGAGTGCTTTTCTATTTTATTTTATTTTTTTTGTGGCCAAAAGAGTTCAAAGTAATATAGACTGTTTATATGCATCAAGGGCCAGGAGGTGAACATGTCAGTTTCCACTTGGATTAATGTAGCCACATCATTTTCATTCCTTGTGCTCTCAACACTTTGCTTTACCTCATCTAACTGCTTTACATTTGGTTTATATTCACAGCCACATTTACTCATGCTGCATCACAAAACAATATATTTTTTATGACAAATTACACTTGGACAGTAAAAGCATGTTAAGTATTTTTTTTCTGGCAGAAACCAAGGTCCCTGCTAAATTTGTTGTACTCTACAAGCCAATTACATTCATAGTGACCGAGCACAGCAGAACACCTCGACTCTGCTGACTCGTGTGTTGTAATTAAGTACTCTTTTGGAGGTCTGTTCTCTGTCTCTGGAGTTGTGGTCCACGTCTTTTTACCTTAAGGTGTTTGTCTGTGTCTGCGATGGAGGACCAACTCTCCAATGTGAGAGTGTACATGGGCCTCTTGTAGACCATGCTCATTACTGGTGCCCAGACTGCTAACTACAGGCTGCTCTGTGCAGAGGTATGTGTGAGTGTGTTTGTGTGTGTGTGTGTGTGTGTGTGTGTGTGTGTGTGTGTGTGTGTGTGTGTGTGTGTGTGTTTCTGCTGTGGTGACAAGGCATAGTACTGCTGTACCTTGTTCATCCGGCTTCACAGACTCTGGCAACATGTGCAGAGTTTCCGCACTGCCAGCCTCTGTTCACCCACAATGTCAGAGAGGAACATAATAAGAACACCAAATTAGTAGCACAGTCGTCTGAAGAATTATCCAACATCCACAGGTAGCGCTAGTACTGGTAAAAGTGTCAAGAGAAGTATCCAGTCCTAATCCAAAATCATATGTACTATGCATGTTACTCGCATTTATATATGTAATTCCTGATAGCCATATGTGTTTGGTCTGTTGTCTTTCCTCATGTTGGATGATTTAGCTGTGAACGCATTACAAGCAGAAGGAGACAGATTGCAAACATGGCAATCATTCATCATAGAAGCATGTGTATTAAATCCGGGAACTGAGCTGTTATCCTTGGTCTCTGCTCGCAAATCCCAATTCAGGACTTTTTTTTATATACATACACCACAGTTGGATGTCGTCACAGTCACCACCCTGCCTCCATTTGTTATCATTAAACAAAGTGACTGATCACTGAGCCATTCTCTTTGGGGGAAGGTTTGCTGACACACACACAAGCTTGAGTAAGTGAATGTGGTGCAGTCTGGGGGCTTCCTAATAATCTCAGGGAATAAATAAGTATTGGCGTGGCAGTGATATAATTGTCAAGAGAAGTGGCTTCTTCGCTCTCGTCTGCTCTGATCGATTCCCTATTAACCACTCCACCGTGGAGAAGGGTTTGGCCTCACCTGAATCTGTTGCAGGCACGACCTCACGGGAGCATGTGAAACATCTCTTTAGGTGTGTGTGTGTGTGTGTGTGTCTCACAGTGCTTGTGTCTTGTATGTTGTATGCAGAGAGAAAGAGAGACAGATAGATAGACAGACGTAAAAGGAGTGAAGCACTGACAATATTTAATATGTTCATCTGATTGTGATTAATTTCAAAGGGACCTCAGTAGCACATTTTACAGCTGGTTGAATGCAGGCAGCTGGTGGGCAAAAGTCATTTTCACGAGGTGTTAGATTTGAATATTATTGAAATGCCATCTGTCACGTTGGCTTACGTGATACCATACAGTCGATGTGTGTTGCAGTCTGTTATAAAGAGTGAAAGTTAGGGTTTATGAAATTGAGGAAACGCATTGTCTTTGGTTGTGGCTGCCACAGGGAGAGACAAAATGGGCTACTACCACCATTGCATTTTCATGGGGTGGTGCGTTGTTATGCTGAGATTTGGACATCACCTAATATCTTATCATAACAAATCAAGTGCGGGAGAATAATTAAAAACATTGTAATGCTTGAAGTTCGGTGTATTTGTACGGAATAGATATTTGTCAGTGGAAAAAAGAGGGAATTCTCTCTCTGTCGTGTACTGTGTGAGCAGAACCTCCCCCCTCCTCCGTAGCAGCAGGAGAGGAGAACAGAGTATCAATCTGATGCCGTCCACCGTTTCCAGGCTGAAAATTTCCCTTAGGAAGCGTCCAAAAGCTTCTAATTACAACAGCTAGGGGGAAAGATCAACCGAAAGGGGCACATATTAAAACAGCAACCTCCGGAAAAGGAGAAAATTCAAGTCATTTTCGGGAAGGAAAAAAACATACGAGGTCTTCGGTTTCGGTTGAAAAAGTCCGGGTAAAGATGTTTTGCTATTTGTATTTTTCTTGCTGTCTGTATCTGAAAGCTATTTCATCCGATCGCTGTTTTTATTGTGCTACTGTATTATTTATTTGAAACGCAAATGTTTTTAAGAAAATGGCGTATGGAAGAATTGAATCATTCAGCAGCATCGCGTTTGGACAGCTCCACTGGCTCTGCTCACCGTCAGAACTAGCGATAAATACTCTGTACTAAATTGCCGGCTGCTCTGACTTGTATGTCATCTTATTTTCAGATTCAGTATAAGTACATAAGACGCCGTGATTCGGGGTTGTAATGGAGACAGTTTTTCAAAAGCATTTAAATCGAATTGTGGAACAGAATTAATATTCTCTGCCCTCCTCTCCTTGCAGGAACGATTCTTGGGGAACCTGGTCCTCCAGAGGATGTAAAACCGTGCTTACCGATGCATCCCATACTAAATGCTTATGTGATCGTGTATCTACCTTCGCCATTTTGGCTCAACAACCACGAGAAATAGTAAGTGGTGGTCAGTTTTCTTTTGATGTTACCGATTGCCTGCATGCATTGATTGTGTTATTACGTGGGTTACTGCCTCAGCGAGAGCTTCATTGTAATGCACCGCGTGCCGTTAATTGTTACTTCATGTGAAGGACGCCAAGTGTGTTGTGCCCACAAGCATCAGTATCCGCCTGTGTTGATTTTGATAAGGATCTCCATTCTTCCACACATAACATGCGTTACCCCGCACCAGTGTGTGTGTGTGTGCGTGTATATGTGTGTGTGTTTATCCTGTATAGCGTTCATGCAGTAGTCTACACATGCTTGTACACTCTTGTGTGTCGTGTGTATTGCATTTGTCTGACATATCAGCTAGACCAGACATCTTAGTTGTTCTCCGGTGAGTGTGTTGTTGTGCACATGTCACTTGAGTGGGTGTAGGCAGTGAGAAACGCAAAGGCAACCCAGTGCATGAAAGGTCTTGTTATTCAGCACTGTTTCTTTCTGTTTTGACATCATAGTCCCAGTATAATTGTCCTAGTAAAGCAGATCTTATTGGTTGCTGCAGAGACGGTGCTGTAACAGGTGACAAAATGGGGTTCGTTTCTACCCCCTTCTGTGATGCTTTTGTAAGTGCTGGTAGACATATATCAGACTCTGTGGCTTGTGAAGATGACAGAAAGGACAGCGTTGTCTTTTTTTACCTACATGCAGCAGAGGTGAAGTTTAATAACTATGATCGTTGCAATGCACTGCTGATATGTCATGATGACTGGTGGCTCCTGGAAGGGGAGGCAGTGGGAAGGGGGGTCTGTCAGGTGGAACTCTGTGGAGGAGAAGCCATCTATAAAGGCCTACACAGCAGATAATGCTGAAAGGTACAGTAGCACTGCTGCTTCTGTTAGCATGATGCGTGAAGGTAGTAGAATGGATTACAACAGGCGATCCAGATAGTGGTGAGACTAGCTTTGATTTTAACATGGGAAACAGGCTACTGATGGGTATTTTTACACTTGATTTTTGACTTAATTTATTACTTTTGTGGGTTAAATTGAGTTAGGATTGCATGATCGCACCATGAGCCAGGCTTTTTATTAGATGGAAAACGGTTTCATCTTAAAGTGTGTTTCGTGTCTTGCACAATTGTTTATCACCAGTCGTCCATCTTATTGCAGTAAGACCCTTGCTAATGTGGTGTATAACATCCCCTGGCCACTTAAATTAATTATATGGACCACTTAGTTAACATTAAAGTTACAGTAAAATTGAAGGTATTGAATATGGACCAGTGATTTATGTATCACAACTTCACTGGCCGTCTGACTGGAAATTTTGCACCACAGGACCCACACACCGAGGTGCAAAAAGCATGGGGCAAACCTCTCACCAGGTGGGCAGGATTTGGGGCCAACAAGGAATATTGATGAATGCTGAACACTGAACTCTGTGTCAACCCATGTATCATGGTGCTCCTGTGTATTGATCATGCGTCAGCCATGTTGTACCATCTTTGGCAAAGGGCCTGTTGTCATCCCCACCACCCAGCCCATCCACCCCCTCCCCCTGCTCTGACCATCACATTAAATGAGTCCTCTCTTTCTCCTTGTGCCCCCCCCCACTCCCCCAATTTTGTTCTCTCCCCTGCAGACCATGGAGTACTCAGGGGTTCCGTCTGTGACACTGATCGTTGGCTGCGGCCTGTCCTGCCTGGCCTTGATCACGCTGGCAGTGGTGTACATCGTGCTCTGGAGGTAGGTGCCTTTTAATGAGCACAATGCAGATTGCTTTTTATATGGTCTGCTGGGAAGGCTGGGCCTCAGCACCTGGCATGGCGATGCAACTCTTTCTCCAAGATGCACCGTGGACATGCCTCAATTTAAATGTCACCGGGGCTGCGGCAATTTATGAAAGCTCATGTCGGTGGAGAAATGCAATCACTGCTTGCGTGACGTAAACTGATGCTGGCTGTCAATCTTGGCCGGATTTATTGACTCGTTCCTGGGCTGCTGTTGTTTTCTTCTAGATACATCAGATCCGAGCGGTCAATCATCTTGATTAACTTCTGTCTGTCCATTATCTGCTCCAACATTCTCATCTTGGTGGGACAGACCCAGACACACAATGCAGTAAGTAACCGCTTTCATTTTTACTTTCATCAAAAAGACGGTGTACATAGACATTTACTGCGTATGTGTTCAGTTTTAAATTTAGTGTAATTCATCTTGTCCTTTGGAGAGTGTTGGAAGACAGAAGATAGAATAAATTATGTAAAGTGCATTCAATCACTGGTGATGTGTTGTCTGTTCTATATCAATACTGTGCTGGGCTTGTATGCTTTGCAGAAACCTGTGCTGTTTTCACAAGCTATTTCTGGCCAATCCTTTCAGTGTGTTTGTGTGAAAAAGTGTGTGTGTGTGTGTGTCTGTGTGTCTGTATGTGTGAAATGAGGCCTAGCCCTCCAGGTTTCGTTGGGTTGTTTGACAGTTGTGAAACGAGAGTGTCGCTCGTTTTCACATGCCATGTTGATGATGCTGCCTCATAGCAGTCTTGAGTCTGTGTGCTACAGAGCAGACCAATCTAGTGCCAAAAAATACAACAGAGGGAAAAAAACGTGTGTCACAAATTACGTCAAGATGGATGCCCCAGTTTTCGTTTTTTTCCTCATCGCTGTGGCCTACCTACCTGTCCAGATGTGAAGACTTTACAGTGTTTATGAAGCTATGCATAGATTCAAATGTCAAGACAGCTGTCTTGTGCACAGTTGTCCTAACAAGATGCATCTCTGCACAGCTCATGGAGAAATACATCATTTTTCTTTGGTCAGGGCCTGGCTGTGCTCTGCATGGTCAGGGGCCAATGAGGAGATTAAGGTGATCGGTTTGGAATAAGAGGGTTGCTGCTGTAACATTGCATTTTAGGCTAAATCAATTAGAAAGGTGCGAAAGGTGGACAACATTGATTCAGCGCTGGCAGCCATCTGCTTATGGCAAACGACCAGTGCTCCACTGACAGTGGGTATGATTTTCTGTTTGGAGATTTGGGACATTTTGGGAGTGCATTTTTTGGTGACTTTGTGTCAAACACGTCATTTTGTTCTCACAAAGAGAAGGCATTTACGAAGGTTAGGGAAAGGGATACATATTATAGAAGTGTTTAGAAATCATGATTAAACCAAAATCCAGTTCAGAATAGGACAGGGCTTTCCTAAAACAAAAAGTTATCAAAGAGCATGTAGTATTTAGATTTTTTTACAATGTGATGCATCTAGAATGTATGTTCCCACAATTAACCGACGCTGAATGGGAATGCAGCCAACAGACCTCATATAATCCTGGACAGAAATGCTTGATGTAGGGGTTTAGTCTGACATTATAGCTGCTTTAAATGATGGAGGTCCCCTGGGATGGGATGTCTAGTACAAGTGCTCAAATGCCTTGCCTTAACCCTTTTACTGCCAAAGTCGCAAAATTGCGACAGGACGCGATACTGAATAAAACAGCCTGTTGTGTCAAGTAGAGTGTTTAATGTTGTTTAACCTCCTGTCCACTAGTTGGCAGACATACTTATTCCGTACTTCATTCCTAACTCAGAATGACGACTTCTTCCAATGCATTTTTTTTTCAAGAAATTTCCATTGAAACTGTATGGGATTTAGCGGAGCTAGTGTGGTAGTGAGCTATTGTTGAGCTAGGAATTTCGTCGTAATATACTGGATTTACGTCAAAATGGCAAACAAAAAACTGTCTTGTGACGATGTCTTGGGTCTGCGGTTTGCAGATTCTGATTCTGAAGGTGAATATATGCCCTCAGAAGATGACGATCTGTCGTTTAGTGACCCTTCTTCTCCCGGCGCGGCTGTGCCTTTCAATGGCGTGGCTGAGCACAGTGCACAAGCAGACACTTCCAACTCTTTCCCTCACGCAGATGAAGGCGGCACAAATGGACACGGTGACATTGTTCGTAGAAGGGTTGGGGGACGTGGTAGTATCCCTCAGAGTAATGAGAATCGAGCTGGAGAAAGTTTAGGTGTGGGAGCCTTCTACCACGCTGGTCACTGTGTGCCTGTGTGTGGGCAAGCCTCGCGTAGTGGTGACGGTGTTTTCCGTGAAGGAAATATCGGGGAGGGTGGAAGAGGTAAAAGGGGTCGAAGTATGACTAGAGGAGCTAGTCGTTTCAGGGATGATAGTGCCAGTTCTTTCACCCGCGAGAGACAGACAGTGAAGAGAGCTGGCAGCGTCCGTAGGGGAGGGAGAGGGAGAGGCAGACGTTGCGTGGTGCCTGCTCCACTTGCAGGTGCAAATACTAATGACGACGGGTGGGTCCATTTGCGGAATCATGGTGACGAACATTGCGATTGGATAAAGCCATTTGATGAGCCGATTGGGTACAAGGGGGACAAAGAGATGAGTAATAATTCGGCCCTAAATTTCCTCTCCCTTTTTCTGTCTGACGATTTTTGGGATTTGATTACAACGGAAACAAATCGGTATGCCCATCAATTTTTAGCATCCAATGACCTTCAGCTAAATTCCAGATTTCATGAGTGGTATGACGTCACCATACCTGAAATGAAAGCCTTTATGGCACTTCATTTGTGCATGGGTGTAGTAGAAAAGCATGAACTGGTTGACTATTGGAGTGAATTTTGGCCAACATACACACCTGGCTTTGGAAAAATAATGTCCAGAAACAGGTTCCAAATTATTTTGTCATTTCTCCACTTCAATAGCAACCAAAATTACATTGGGAGGGGGCAGCCAGGCCATGACAGGCTGTTCAAGGTGCGGCCAATTATTGACCTCATCATCCCATGCTTTTCAAATGTATATGGGCCATGTAAAGAGCTGTCGTTGGATGAAATCACCATAGCGTTCAAGGGAAGGTCCACTCTGAAGCTGTACAATCCCAACAAGCCAGACAAATATGGCTACAAAGTCTTTGTTCTGAGCGAAGTCAAGTCAGGCTATGTGCTGCAGTGGTCCATGTACACTGGCCAACGTGCTGATGAGCATGCTGAGATAGGTGCCTCACATCTCGTTGTTAGTCAGCTAATGGCACCCTACACAGGGAAAGGCCATGAAGTGTACATGGACAGTTATTGCACCTCACCAGCAGTAGCAACTGAGTTGGCCAGCAAAGACACTGGTTTGTGTGTGACTGTCAGCAGTCAGAGGAGAGGCATGCCAAAGGCCTTGAGACCTGCCATGTTGCCCTTGAGCAAAGGCGACGACCCTGTGTTCATGCGACAAGGCAAAATGTTGGCCTGTGCATGGCATGACACAAAGCGTGTAACCATGCTTTCAACAGTCCATGGGAACACGTGTGTCAGGAAGCGCATTCGGGCCAAACACAGCAATAGTGGCTACAGGGAAATAAACAGATGGGGTTGATACTGCAGATCAGCGTATGAAAACATACCTTTTCCCACATCGATCCAGAAAATGGTACAATAGAATTTTCAATGCTATTCTCAGTATCAGCATGGTGAATGCCCATATTCTGTACCGTGAGTGTACTGCTGCTCCACACAAGACGATAAAGGTTTTTGTGCAGGATATCATCACTGCACTACTGGAGGGGTTCAGCAAGAAAGAAGGCAAAAGGGGGGGAGGCCTTCAGTGGAGGGAGGAGAAATGCCACTGAGACTGACAGAACGCCACTGGCTACGCAACGCTGATGACCGACCAGACTGTGTGGTGTGCTCTGATCGTACCCGCCCCAAAGGCCGCCATCAGACAAAGTACAGGTGTAGTCAGTGTGGAGTGGGTCTGTGTGCTGTGCCCTGCAATGAAAGGTACCACACACTAAAAAATTTCAAGCAGTGTCACCTGGATAGGTAGGCACACCTTAGGACTACCGTAAAAAAAAACCTGCCCTTTACACACATTTGTTACCATATGGCACTATATTAGTTATACATTATGTTCACTTTTGGTTTTCTCATAGAGTGTGTGGAACATTACAGGTGATGAAATTTGTGGGAGAGGATGAAATTTTATGAAATAACTGTAACATTTATTCAAAATACACTTTTCAAAATTCAAGATGGCCGTCACCCTTTGACATCATAATATGCAAATCAGATGGGAAAATTGACTCCAAACATAAACTTTGGGTCATTCTCAATATTTGCTTAATTTACAGTCACACTATATATCACCACTGTCATGCCACAGCCTTTTGAAATTTAGATGTCATGTTAGGCCTGCAGGCAAGAAAATCTGCCTAGTGTTTACATGCGTTTGTTATTATATGGCCCTATATTAGCTATAATGTACACTGGTGGTTTAAAATGTATGGTGTTTCTGACCATACAGTAAGTGTACAACATAAATATAGATGGGAGAGAAGCAAACTTTATAAAATAATTTCAATATTCATTCAAAATACTGCGAAAAAAACAAAACAAAACTGAAATCCAAGATGGCCACCACCCTGTGACATCACAATATGCAAATTAGATGGGTAAATTTACTCCCAATATAAACTTTAGGTCTTCCCCAATATTTGTCTCATTTACGGTCAGGCTCTATCTGTTACCACTACCAAGCTACAGCCTTTTGAACTTTAGATCTCAAAATCCAGCATTTTTTTGGGAAAAACCCCAGCAGTAAAAGGGTTACCACCAGACTTGGGAGCAGTTCGACGTGCATTGATACCTTTCTCATGCTCTTCCATGTGGAACTGCTTTACAGGGAGACTCCACCCCTCCCCCCCCCCCAAAAAAAAAAAATCATTTCATTTGGTACATGACGGTGCATAGGGATTACTCCTGAAACCCATTGAACTTTTCCATTAAACTGTGAGCCAGATTGCAAAGGTGGAAAAAAGAGAAAGACCTTTCCATTCAGTCCCAGCAGTTTCATTCAGGAGACATCATCCCAGAACAGGCTGGAATTAAATAACTTCGTCTTGCACAGTGGTAATGCGATGAGGAAAACAACCCTATTGAAACATTGCACATACATTATGTTGTGCCAGCACCAGGGCCTCTCTGTGTCATCTTGAAGCAAATGTGATAAGCGCTCCACATCCTACTGGTCAGGGACCTGCTTCGGTCCTCTCAGGTTCATTTGGGTGTCCTAATACGGTGATGAGGCCATGCATCACTATCTCTGGGTTTGCAGGGGACTTTGGGATCGGATCTGCAGCAAGGCTCCCATTGCTCCTTGGCTCACAGTCTGCTCTGAAGCTGAATATGCCCCACATTGTCTTACATTGTCTCTGATGATGGCTGTACAATGCATGCATTCACAATGGGTTTCTGCAAATGTGCGCATATTTTATTTTTCCAAAGTGCCTTTTCCAAAAATGGAATCAATGCAGTGATTTAGAGTTGCAGTAATCTTTTGATTTTTTTTTATTGGAAATGTCCCTCACCTTACGGTCAGAGAACAGTTTGCCCTCCATCTGTCATATGGACCTGCAGAGTCCTGTCCATTGTAAAAAAAAAAAAAAAAAAAGCCTGGCATGTAATAGCTGAGAGTGTTATTCCCTTTGCAGATGAGTGAAAAGCACCTTTCAAGTGCATAACCTTTTTTAGCCAAGACTTATAAATAGTGCTTTGATGATTTGAGTTGAGTGCCATGGTTCTTTTTTTTTACCAGATTATCAGTACCAGTATAGGGAGCCAATAGCGTGTCGTTTCAGTATTTTACTTTCTTACCTACTTACTCTAAATCAGCTTATTTTGTCTCACTTCATTCCGGTGGGTGTGCATAACTAACTACACTGTAGGATGTGCTGCTCTGTACCAACAAAAAAATAATAAGGCAAGATGCTCCTTAGATGTTTTATGTTGGTTTAACTTGCACAATTTTTCTGGCTCTGTTTTTTTTCCCAATCATCATGAACATATGTTTCTTAAGTAGTGAAAGTTGAACCAACATATTTCAATCCATGCAGCATGTTACCTTCAAATTTAGCTATAAATGTTTATCAGTGATTAGTTGTTGGTCCTAACTAGCACCTTTTACAGTGTTTGCTTGCAAATTCTTCTAAAATGCACAAAAAGCCTGAAGTCAGTTCCTTAGAGGACATTTTTTGTTGTAACTTTGATGCGATTTGGTATGCTTACCTCAACCTATTAATTTGACAATGTCGTACATGTCATACAATGTCCTACATGTAAGTCATACATTTTAATCTTCAGACGAGCTGAGAGCTCTAGATTACAGTTGCAGGGTCTAGAAGTCACTTTTCGAAAGGCTTTTCTAAATGTCATGCTGAGTTGCAATAGGGAAAATTGCTGGGCACTTTCTCAAGACCAGCGTCATCCTGAAGAGCTTTGCTCATAAAGTGCATGTGCTGCCGTAGCCTAGCGGAAATGTGTTTGAAGACACTGACGTCAGTGAAGTGCAGGAGGGTAGTAGAATTCTCCTTTTGTGTTTGAAATGTGTTATTACTGAAGTGCGTTATTGAAGTGTGACTATTTTAGGCTTGGTCTTGGAACTACTTCATAGGTACTCCATTCATCTTTCATGCGCTGACCGGAAACACAGCACCAGTGCCCTCATTTATTCTGACAAAATGAATGAAAAAAACTAGTGCATGAAAAAGTTTTTCCTCAGCAGCCGTTTCAAGCTCGTTAGGGACATTTCTTTGTTGTTGTTTTTGGGAGGTTCACTGCTTAAAACAATGCAGCTAACTAAAGCAGAGGGCCTGTGCTTGTGCTTGTGCCCGTGCTCGGGGGACATTGTTATTTGTTGGCTGTCCACACAGATGCAGTGCTGTGAGTCAACAGTTCAGAGGAGTGACACATCGCTCCGTCACTCGGACATTTCATTACGGGCATGTTCACGGTCACCCACGGGTACATCAACGGCCATTTCAGGGGAGCCAGTGCGCTTAGCACATGTGTGAAGGAAAGCGCCTGCATACACTACTAACCAAGCAGCCACCACCATCAAGCAAGCCTGCTCAGAGTCAAGTTCCCTGTAGATTCCCACATGGAATTACCATATTAGTACACAAATTAGTAGGGCTGGGTATTTCTCACAACATTATTATACAGTAAGTAAGTAACAACTCTTCAATTAAGGTCTACAAAGATCTTAAATTATAATTTATTAAAAAAAAAACTTCAGTTTCATTTCTGACAGATTTTTTTTTTTTTTTTTTTTTCGTTTTTGGTTTTCAATGCTATATCAATATAGCAGCAACTGTAATGCTATATATTCATACAGGAGTACGCCACAGTATATCACAATATTGATATTCTAAGCACAGCTGTATCAGCATGTGTGCGTGTGTGTGTGTGTCACAGTTATTGACATCACTAGTAAAAGCTGCAGATTCTGTGCATGTTGGAAAGTTGCACACTAATCGAGAATTCTTCACTAAACACTTGTTGTCTGATGAAGGTTGCAAAGTGTTGCTGCTGGTGCCATTAATTAAAAACTTCTCTGAGAGCATAATACTGGTTTTGCCGACTTCATTTTTGATTGAATTGCCTGGAGGTGTCCCACAGCCAGACTATTTAGGCGGATGTGCATGCTTTAGGCCATTACATTTATGGAGAATTGTACACTCTCACACAGCCGCATGGACAGGGTCAGAGGTGCATGAAGGTGTGGAGATCGCCCATGCTGTGAAATAACCTGCTGCCGATAGTTCACAAAGTCACGTTTGCTCTTTTGATAGTCAGTTTACACTGAACTGGCTCCTTAGGCCGAACTCTAAATGCTCTCGTCCTGAGGGCCATTTTGCAATTGTCCCCTCACTCCCTACAGCTCTCTGTCATGCTGAGTGTGATCTGTGTAGTAGCTTATTTGCCACCTTTCAACTCCCCAGCGAGACATTATTTTTTTTAAAAGAAAGAAAGTCGATTTGTAGAGGAGTGGTGTGAAGGATAGAGAGATGGAAGTCATGTCCTCTCTCCAGGTGATTGGAGTCAGAAATGTGAGTGTTGTGCTCTCTGCCTCACTGACATCACATGGTGGTCACAGAGAGCCCGCAGCTAGTCCTCAGGCTGGGTTGATTGGAGGCCTTGACAGCATTTATAAGGCACACCATCATCTGGCTTGTTCGTTATGGGTGGCATCACCCAGCAACCAGTCCGCCCTAAACTGTAAATATTAGAAGATCAAATCCCTTCGGTCATGAGATAGCAAGTTGCAAATTTTCTTTTTTTTTTCATACATTTTTTTATTTAGAATAGGACATATTAAAACCAAATTCTGTTCTAATCTGGCCAAGTCAAGTAGGTTTTTATTGTCGCTTCAGCCATATACACAGTACATACGGAGACGAGACAATGTTTCATCAGGTATTGTAATAATGGTATTTAAGGTAAATTTTGTATCCACTATGCCTAAATTTATTTAAAAGAAATGAAGGGGTTATGGTAAAATAAATGTCAGGTGAAGTTAGAACATTTTGTTTATTCCAGAGTTCCTGAGTACAAGGCAGTTCACTTACTTAGTGCCTTAGTAACAAGAAACAAGAAAAGAGAAATTGACCAGCACTGAAATAAAGTTTAAGGATGGGAGGGGGGGTGGAATCAAACATGGCTTATCGCTCTCAGGCTATTAGGTGCACAAAAGCCAGTAGACAATGGGCATCCGTCCTGTCTCCATGGTGCTGTAGCTAAGATCTTTCAGGCCAACATGTTTATTATTAGCTCTCCTCTCATCAGCCACACAAAGAGCATGGGCAACAGCGCTCTACTGGAACACTGAATTGTTCCACAGGTAAATGAAGGAGTGGACTAAGTGCTGCTCTGTGTGTTGCAATGTAGTTAGCTACTGTAATGGTGTGTCTCTATGCGCCTGTGTGTTTGTGTCTAAGTGGTTTTAGCATTGATCGTTTTTTGAGGGTGCACCAGTTGTTTTCCAGGTAACCTTATGCTTGCAGAAGACCCGCACTTTAGGTCACATCCCATTCTGTCGGCCACGTTTTACGTACTTTTTAAATCAACTTAAAGTGAAAATAAAATACCTGATTGTCAAGATATTTGGTGTGTGTCATCTGCAGACCATGCCTTAAAAAAATTCTTAAACATTTCCATAAATTCTCAGAGAACTTGAATTGTTTCACAGAGTTTCACAGAGAGTCATTATAGCATCAAATTTGCCATGTAGGTTCAGTACTCCAACCTGTGTAAGCACATTATGTTTCGTAAAATTTGTTGCATAGGGGGGCGCCATGATAAAAAAAAAAAAAAATCTTCTGGCTTATAACTACAGAACAGACATTGATTCCATAGGGGCACTATAATTCCCTTTGAGCTAAACTTTCATAGCATACTGCGGCGGTCATATCATGTAAACTTATGCAGGGCATGCAGTTAACTCAACATTCATTGATCACAGCTAAGAGACCTCTAGAGTCATTACACTTTGAGTAAGAAAGCTTGTTGTGTTTTGTGTTGTAAGATAATGCCTTCTGCATATTACAGAGGCCATGTTGTTTAAAAAAAGTTTGAAAAAGGTTCCGAGAGAAATGAGACAGTGTTGGTGCAGTGACTCATTTCTAAATGGACCTTTTTAATCCACGCTGTCAGGAAGGCAAAGGAATTGGTGTTCAAAGTGAATGGGGCTGGCTGTATATTAAATTTCTGAGGTGTGAATGAATAAGTAATGGCTTACATCTGACGGCCGTGCGTTAGTAGATGCCCTGGAGAAAAGCAAAATGTACTCATCTCTGGCAACACCTCAGCATTAATACTCAAGAACGCTTGCTCTTTAGTAAGTATGCACAACAGTGTCAGTTCTGGTTTCTCACAGGAAGGCAACTTGTCATGTACAGCCTGCTTGGGACGTGCAGAGGGACACATTAGTGTGGGGGGCGGAGGGGATGTTTTCTGTTCTTTATTTAGTTCACGTGCTTGCGATCTACACAGACCCTGAAGAAATTTATAGGTGCTCTTATGAATAATTTGTGGATTTAAGTGCCCTGCTTTTTTACTTACAGTGGCTTGTCAAACAGTGTTTCCCCTCAGAGCATTGGTGACATATTTGTCTCATGAATATTAGCAGTCCAGGCGAAAGAGTGGCTTTGTATAGAGACAAACATACCAGGAGATACTCTCTGTTAGCAAGAGATGCTTGTGAAAGAACGTTGCTGTTGAACTTGCATTCGTATTTTACACACTAAAGTATGTGGATACAGGTGTAGGCCACAGGTGTAGGTTAGGCTGAGCAACCAGAGAGACAGCACCAACTGACATTGTGTGCACTGCTTGAGTGTCTTAAAGACCATGTGCCATTCAAAGAGTAATCCCAGGAGAGGCAATTAAAAGCTCAATGTTTGTTCCGTTTAGAGTAAAAGGCTTTCAAGATGGACCTAAGAGGGTTTTTGAAGTCTGCAGTGATTAGCCTTTTGGTATTTCAATTGGGCGGGGGAACTGTCAGGAGTAGTACAGGCATGCAGGGGCTCTCTGTTGCTCTACAAATATGTGGGGATGAGGTTTGTTATTTATTAAGTAAGAGAAGTGGGCTCTCTTCACACGAGCCCCCTTGAGAAGGTATGGAGGTGGGAGAGAAGGGCATTAGTTTTCACGTTCCTTGTCCTTTCCAAGACTCGGGAGGGCAACATTGGTAAGAGAACACACCAGAGAAATTCAACCACAGCCCTGCTTTCACGCCACCCCACGTGTGCATTAGCTAGTGAGTGCCATGGTGGTGGGTCAGTCATTAATTCAGTATTTGCATCGCAGCAAGGCTGTGCATTTCCCACCTCATGCATATCTTTATCGAGGTTTAAGTGTAAAGAACGCGCCCAGCTGAGGCAAATATAGACCCAGTAGCATCTTCGCTCTTTCGTTTTCGTTTTGTTGAGCATATGCCTTATGGCGAACGATGGATGCAGTTGTCTTTGGTGCACTCCTTCACGTCTTGTTTATGTGTTGTTTCTGCCCTGTGGGCCGTTTTTAAATATAGGTGCTGCAATCAGGAGTTCTATATATAGCACCCCGGAAATGCTTTAAACTAAGTCTAAATCCTCCCCAGGAGGCTTCTTCAGACCCCACCAAGTGGAAAGCAGCGATGCGGTATGCACACAATTAGATAACACGCCAGCAGAACACGGAGGGGAGAGGAGAGGAGAGGAGAGTACTCTCCATAATCAGAAGCAGTTTGCCAGACCCCTCCCCGCCATACCAATGCAGAATGTGCCAGCGTGATGAATGGTTCTTAAAGACCGCAGGGGTGAGCTAAATGAATTCCTCCCCTTTCTCGAGGTTGCCGCTTGTGGCAAAGGGAACATTATGGGTGGGTGGGTGGGTGAGTGGGGGAGTGGGTGCTTGCTGTTGGTGGTGGTTGGGGGGTTACATTTTTTTTTTCATGGTACCCAGACCCACACCTGTATTACCCCCTCCCTGAGTGAAACCGCTGTCTTGTAGTTCAAGAGGTGAACGATGAATAAATCATGAGCGTGCGTTGAAGAACACGGTGTTAACGTAGCGTCAGGTCCCTGCTGGTGTTCTGCAGCACATACACATTGATTTTTTTAAACATTTTTACCAGCAGAGCAAGGTGGTTAAACGCCATCCATACAGTACACATGTACTTACATACATACATACAGTGCGTACTGTATGTAGGCGCAGTGAAGTTACCAATGCAGACTTTCTATTAAAGTGGATCACCTTGTTCTCATGCTATTGGTCCTATTCAGGCCTGGCTGTAGCCACTTTAGGCGCATTACATCTATTGGAAAGGAATCAGATCAATAGACATCCTAGCTTTGCCAATATTATGTTCATGATAGTTTGTTCATGATGGTATTTACTTTACTTTTACATACCTTTTTCACACACTCTCTCGATCTCACTCACACACACACACAAACACACATATATACACACACACACACACACACACACACACACACACAGAATCACATACACAATAGAAAAAAGACACATGGAGACAGAGATTGCTGACAGATCACAAGTATCACCCCATGTGGGTGGGTGTCGTATTGTGTGGGTCGTGCAAACGCATTGCAGAAAGTTTCCAAATGCCATAGCCGCATTTTGCATCAATCCCAAATGATGGATGTTGTGAAGCAGCATGGACCTGCTGTTAGAACACTAGCTTTTATCACCTTTTGGTAATGCAGTGCAATGCAGTGAAATGAAAGGCTTTTTTGACTGCTATATGTAGATGATGAGATCATTCATATGTAGTTTTTTTGTCCACGATATGTAGACAGTGTAAGTGTTCACTTGAAGGATTTTTTGACAGTGATATGTAGACTGTGAATGTTCACTTTAGCCTAGCCAGACTGAGACTATTTCATTGCTATGCATTATGCACAGCACTCACTCACTGTCTGCTATGCTTCTTGTGAGCACAGACAGTGCACAAGTATAGAACTATTTGTCCAGTCACCTGAAAACACGTGTCATTCTCATAAGATGAGCAGAAATCTCTAATCCATCTACGTGACAGTCATACAGATGTCCTAAACTTGACTCTGTAAACTCAGTTTGCAGTAGAGTATTACTGATTAATGAGAATAAACCAGTCTGCAGTATTATTATATTAGCATGCATTGTATACAGTGTGTTATTAATAATGATTTAGCATACATGTGCGCAAGTGATTGTGATTTTAACAAGATGTGTTGCCTCTTGAAAGCCTGGTCACACATAACACAAAGAAGATATGTTCAGTGTTCTTCATGCAAGAACAAAGATGTTGAAAAAGACACTAACATGTTAAACTTAACAAGAGGTGATTGTTTGCAAGAATACAATAGCACAAACAACAAAGACATCTATACCGAAAACACAATATCAGGAACAGCTCCTCTTTTATGTAAGGAGAGAAGGATGGTCTGCAAGAAGATACATGCTGTTATTTTAGTCCATGCGGCCTATTTGTCCTGATTTGTAAACTATTAGATAATTCCCTGGTGGAGTGCTGAGACCGAGTCGGGGGAGGGAAAAAAAAGCTCAAACGATATCTATGAAAATACTTCTTCATTGCAGATGAAGTCATCCCATGTACTGCAATGGAAGATGGCTCAGTGTGTGACCCATAAAATCAGCTAAACGGCACGACTACACTTAAGCGAGTGCCTTCAATTTTTTAATTTGTTTAAAATAATGATCCTCTTAATCCGAACGATGACAATGATAAAAATGAAGTGCAGGTCGAAGATGAGACATTTCGGACTCCATGAGAGAAGCCTCAGTGAGTGTACGCTGTTCCCATGGTAGCCGGTCTCTTTCCCAGCAGCCTCTGCACGAGCAGCCATCTCCGCTGCTGCATTGTTCTCCTTGAATGGACATTCCAGCCGCCCTGCATGCGAAAGCCTTGGCGTCTCCTAACACAAGTACAGTGCATGCAAGTTTTATGTATGCGCATCCTGAGTAGCTATTATAATTAGGCCAGTGGTTGCATGCTGTACGCGTGGCTCTCTGTGCTCAGTGATTTAGTGTTGTTTTCTGCCCCTCCTAAGGTTGTTGCTGCCGGCTGGTGCTGCGGCCATCATAGTTGACTCGTGTTTACGTGCTAGTAGGCACGGTTTACAGCCAGCAGCTGCGCAGAAGTAGCTAATTGGTGCACATTCCCTAACCCCAACACATGCACAGCTTCTCATTTGTTTGCTGCCTTCTGCTATTAAATGAAGTTGTTACACACCCATGCACGTGCCCACACACACCCACACACACACACACACACACACACACACACACACACAAACCTATCCTTCCTCCATCTACCTTCTTCCTTCTGACGTCAGCCTTGCAGTATGCCTTTTAGCTCCGCTCCCTAGTTTCCATGGATACAGACTCACTGGGCTCAACGTCTCCCAGCAATTTGCCTTTGTAAAGGGCAGTGTGCTCTCTGGATTCCGACTCAGTCCTTACGGCATCAGAATCCACCACCACAACCACCTCCAACCCCTACCGACCCCACCTCCTCTCCCCCTGCACCCATACCTACGCAACTCGTTCGCCACGTGACACTATGTGTTCTGTAGGTGCATGCTCACGTGAACTATTAAACGCCTGTAGCCTCTGCGCTGTGCTTCACTGCACTTCTGTGTTTCTCTACAGTCCAGTGTGGACAGCTCACAGACGAACATCTGTGTTTTTCAAGAATGAAATGTGCTGTAAAGGCATAATCGATGGTCATGGCCAATTAGCGCAAATGAATACTACTGTAATGTGGGTTGCAGCATGGAGTCAGCATTGCTATTTTTCATGTGAAAGAGCATTAAATGTTCAACTGAGTGGGGAAGGAGAGAAGGAGGGTGCGTTATGTCAGTATGCCCTGTATGTGGTCTAATGCCAAGCTCATTGCTGATGATCACATAGTTCAGTGGAGGTTGCCAGAATGCATCTGGAATCACACGCTGGAGTGCATTTGTTTTACTGTGTTCGCGCATTCTGCTCAACCCAGTTTGGACACTCAGTTCTTCATTTGATGCCTTACGTCTACATGCACAGTGGATCCCATTTCATATACCACGGTGGCCCTGCTGTGCCAATCTCAAAAGTGTCAAAAATCACTGACTACTGTTTGTGTGAAATGACATTCGCAGTGTAGCGCTGCAAACTAATGCAGTGGTTGTGGACCGGTTGTGAGTGTTGCTTGGGGCAACGGATGTTGCCTTGTTTTGCTTTCTTTGAGCTTGGCAAATGAGACTGAGCCTCCAACGGCTTATATAAAAAAGATGCGGGTGGTGTTGGAGCAGAGCTCACTGAAACATCTGGACCGTATTTTTAAGGACTCCACCGAGTGCATGAACATGAAAAAGCGCATAAAAAGCAACAAACAAGGAGTGAGCAGCGATGTTCTCAGCGCAGGGCAGACATGCTTGATTTCATCGCTCCCAGATTCGTTTTCCTGTTGCAGTATTCATAGTGGATTTGCTCACTCAAGAATGGATTATTTTGTTTATGTTGTTTTTTTCCCCTCTGATTTAATTTTACCCCAAGAGCAGAGGAGATGAACAGCAGGGTGGATAGGGCAGCACTCTCCACAAATAGAAGGACACGCAGACAAGCAGCCATGTGCTGCAAAAATGAGGGGATGTTAATTAGGCCTCCAATCTCAAGCATCTGCCATGCGATTTTTTTTTTTTACTCTGAGCTATTTTACTTTCATCTGTTTCTCACCAAATATAAAAGTGAAGGATAAGGGATGACACCACATTTAGATAGCAGAAATGAATGCATGTTATAGGTGTTAATGTTGCCACAATATGAGGAAGACTGTCTGTTAGCTCTCAAAGTGCATTAATTTTACTGTTCGTATGCTGTGAAGTCCGCTATTGTACCTAAATCATCATCATCATCATCATCATCATCATCATCTTCATTAATCATTGGTTATTTAGGAGAAATTAACAGATCATTAAGCTGATGTACAGCAATCAACCATAGAATCCATACTAAACTATGATATCCATACTTATGTTTGTGTTTTTTTACCAATGAAATTTGCATGATTTTATTGGTAAAGCAGGCTCGTGTGGGGAACTACTCTACTCCACACATTGAGTCATTTTGTAACATGGAGGACAAAGTAGCTATGATTACTCGTTAAACATGTGTGGCTGCTATGAGCAAAGCCATATAATGTATCTCTGTTGCCAAGGTAGCATATCCAAGCATTCTATTGAGTGTAGGTTTTGTAAAATTACTGTGATCCTTAGCCAAGAAGCAGTACAAAAGCCTTTGTAACCATTTGTCACTTTATGTTTTTTTTTGTAAGTGCACTTACTCTAATTCTGCCACAAAGTGAAATTCCATGCGGTTTTCTGAACAGATTAGGTGAATCAATATCATTTCTGGACAAACTACATCTATGCCACTATGGTAAAAAGTAGAATTACTCTATACTGTATCTAATATCGAAATATGATTAACATTCTCAAGAACAGCCACGGTAGAAAATGCATCTCACTGTTTATGTAACAAAAACCATAAACAATTCAATGCACTGCAGTTTCTAGAATTAGTTTACCTTTGCTCCTTTGCTCAGGTTAAATAACGTTAGTGTATAGTCATAGCAAGTAAAGTCATAGTCATACAAATTCATAGTGCCACTAGTATCTTCTGAGTGTGCCAGCAGTCATAATCCTCTCATCAAGGTGCCATCATATCTGATGTTCTCTTGGTCAGTATGTACCACTGAAGAACCGAGGCCATACCAAGAGATATGGGATATGTTACTGTGGGATGGAACATTTATGTAACAGACTCATTATGCAACACAGGAGAACCCTTACAGTTCACAGGCTGTGCACAGTTTACCTGGAATCGCATCCCAGATGAGAATCACACAGAAAACCGTCTTGTTTGCATTACTTTGAGTGAGAGCATATTGCGTTATTTTGATAAACAGCAGCTATCAATATACTTGCTTCCTGCATCCGCACTTTTCCTCATCTTCACAAACAGGCTCTTACACATGATGTCCTGTGATGTTATGATACTTTTGTACATTCACAAACACATTAAACTTGCGTTTGATGCCACACGGATCATCACAGGAAAACCATGGCCATATTTTTAAATGTAGTCTTAAATATTCAAAATGTATAACAATTGAAGTTATCAAGCCTACACAAACAAAATGACTAACCGCATGTGCCTCAATCCTTTTATACTTAGAGCTGAGTATACCATGATTATGTAATGGGGGAAAAGCTTCTGTGCAAAAGAACATAATTATCTGCTACTAAATGCCTTGCTGACATTTGTCATAAATAATTGTATAATGCAGAGACAAATTCCCTCTGAATGTCACTGTAGCTGGTTTTGGTTGTCTTTTAACCATAACATAAAAGGAAATAGATCTACGCCACTGCAGCACATTATCGTCTTATTAGTATTTAGCATGGAGGCGAAGTTCAGGCTCTTTTTGAAATGTAAACTGGCTTGGATGAACCAGCCGGCCTGGTTTTGTTTTTGCACACCTCCCTGTCATGGCAGCCTTTTCATGGCTCTGGGGGGCTGTGAATCTTGGGTAATTCAGCCCTTCCCTTCGCTTCCCTTCCCTTTCCCTACCCCTCTCCTCTGCCCTCCCACACACCCTCAGCCAGCCAACCGAGGAAGCATGACCTTGCATCACGTGGCCGGCAGCACTGCCTTGCATACAAATGACTGCTGGTGCAGAGCAGAGGAGGCCCGCAGCCTCCTCCGCAAAGCACAAGCCGTGCCTCTGAGATGTAACGATAACGGGCTTCGCCTCAGTGATGCCGAAGCCAAATGTGTGTCATACCTCTGCTAAATTACTTTGAGTGAAACAGCACCTTTTTGAACTATAACGTTACAGAATGGGAGTTCTTTGCCCATATCGTTGTCACTGTGGTGAAATTTGGATAACAAACTTGTCTTTTAATGGTGATGGCATCATCTATTTTGTTGTCATGGCTCAAAAACAGGCTTACTGCACACCAGACGCTGTGTCTCTCAGAAAACAAAATAATATGATTAGGATGCTTTATTATGCTCTGGCATTGGTGTCAGCACCCAATACTTTCATCACAAGAAGTTGCCAGTTAGCATTTTTACAAGCTAACATTGTTCCCCTTCCGTCAGTGTCTCGGGATTAATGTCCTGCAAGCAAAGCCCAGCTTTTAATGGCTGCCTTCCATGTCCCTCCTCCCTGCGCTCTCTTAACAGGGTGTCTGCACGATGACAACGGCCTTTCTGCACTTCTTTTTCCTGGCATCCTTCTGCTGGGTCCTGACGGAGGCATGGCAGTCGTACATGGCCGTCACAGGGAAGGTGCGGACCAGACTCATCCGCAAACGCTTTCTCTGCCTGGGATGGGGTAAGTACTACTACTACTACTACTACTATTGCTTCTACTACTGACACTACTACTGCTGCTGCTGCTACTACTACTACTATTACTACTGCCATTATTACTACTACTACTACTACTGCTACTACTACTACTATTACTACTACTACTACTACTACTACTACTACCACTACTACTACCACTACTACTGCTACTACTACTACTGCTACTACTACTGCTACTACTACTTCTACTACTGCTACTACTACTACTACTGCTACTACTTGTTCTCTCTTCATACATTATTGTCCATGACTGTTGTTATTATTGCTGTTTCCCCTTCTCTTTATCATCCCCTTTCTACTAAACGATCTGTGTGATTACTTGGCTGTACAGTTCAGCATTTCACCAATCAGTTAGCGCACCAGTGGCAATATGGCCTAATTCTTGGCTGTTGAACTAGGGTCTAGTTCCCCAAAAGCATCTTAAGGCTTTAGTTTTTGAAAAGTCCCGCTTATGAACATCTTGCACCTTTTAGGCCATTTTAACAAAAGTTTGTGACTTGCTGTAAAAATGCTGCAGATTTATGAGTGCTCCACACTCATCTTAACCAATGAAGAGCATCGTAATTGGCCTTATTTTGCACACCTGCACACAACAAGCAACAAATTTAAATACGGCGTATTTATACATTTTAAAAATCATGCACATCTGTGTTTTCTGTGGCCTGTCCGAAGCCTGTTAACAGTTGTTTATTCTAAAATCACACATGCAAGCTATAAAAGGTGTTTTGTCTTTAAGTCAGTGGATTGACCATATGTCATAAAGTTTAGCAGTATGAACATCATAAGAGCACATTTTACATTACGAACATGTTAAAGCAACACTAAGTAGTTTTTGTCTTCGGTCACCCTACAGGTTGGAAGCGGAATTGTCTCTCATTCGAACTACAGAGAGACGGCCCGCTCCTCCAAACTTACTTAGTGCAATTATAGCCCATGGAGGGTGGCAAAGCAAATTCAGAAGTGGGATTCTGAGAGATGCTCTGGCTCAAAGAATGGCTCTAAGGCTTATTTTTATTTTTGCTGTAGCATCGCTTGGTTGCTGATTCACCTCTGGCTCCCTATAGCTCATACTGGTGGCAGAGCGGAAATCATTAGTGTCTATAATGGGAGTATTGGCATGCTGTGTACTACAAACACGATTCACAGTCAAGACAAAGAGCTACGTAGACAAAAATGCAATATAAGGGCCTGCTTGTAGTGACAGACATTTTACTCATAGGGTCAGGAGGGCTGACAAGAGGATAGGATGTCCTTTTGCACTGTAAGGAACAAAAAATAAAATAAAGAAAACAAAGAGTAATTAAAAACCTAAGTTGTGATGAAGTTCATTGGATTTCCACAGGGAGGCTTATTGACATTAATGACGTGCTCTTTGATTTTTTCTTTTTTTCTGAGCAGCTGTGGGGCTGTTTCACCATAAAACCACTCCACTTTCATCTCCATGTTGAAGAGCATGGGGCTAAATGAGCATAATGAACCAGTATTGATCTTGCAACACCAACAGCCATGACTGTGTCTGGAGTGGAATTGCCCGCATCAGAGGGGGTTGAGTATGTTAGGTGCAGGTGCGCATTATGATCCAGTTTAAGGTGAAGGCATAGGGCAGGAAATGAGTTTTTTTTTGCTTGTTTTTTATTTATTTATTTATTTAGAGCTTTTCCCATAGGCTTAGTGGGTTAAAATGTTCTGCCCTTTTTCATTGGACGTCATCCTTCTGCTCCCAAATCTGAGAGGCTATTACTTATGGGCACTTCAGAATGCGCTCTCCCCATTCTCACTTACCCCCTCATACACGCTTGTACACTAGCTGCCCCTCCAAAAAAAAAAAAAGAAATCAAATTGATTGGAAAAGTGCTAACATTCATTCTCCTAGTTACTTAGCAACAAACAAGGCTCTGTTTTCCGTCATAGTTCTGCTTTGCTGCAGGCTGACAAAAAAAAATAAAAAATTGAAAAAAATCCTGAGACAAAGCACAGAAAATAAAAATTATTGGCAGTTTCTGTCAAACTTCTAGATATGTGATTAGCTGTTCTCACCTACTGTACCTTGTTAAATAGTTTGGTGCAGCTGTAATTATTCAAATATGTTATTAAGATGTAAGGTCAACTGTAAGTTGTGGAATTGCAATAATGAGAGTTTTTTTGCACTTATTGTGATTGAATGTATTTCACAACAAATGTACTGAAGTTTTTTCACATCTGCTGCAATGAAGAAGAGAGTTAAAAAAAGGGAGAGGGACATGCTCTGTGAAATGAACCTGTTGCTAGCTTCGTCTTCTCTTCAACACGAGTTCCTTAACAACCGTTGCTAAGCAGGCTGTTTCTGCGGGCACAGAGAAGAGCGTCATTGTTGGTCATGTCCTCCAGTCTTTCCTGAAGTGTGCGCCACTCACGGAGCGGGAAATTGCTGGTTGTGTGGCTAACTCTTCCTGGAAGACTTTCCAAATAATAATAATCACGCTCTTTTATAAGCCTAAAACTAAGGCAAGGGATAAACAGAACCTTGTGCACAATGCCCAATTTTCGCCACAGAAAGGATTTGTCATGCACAGGTATTTACAATAAATCAATCAGGCCCAAGAAATCAGAGGCCGTGTAAAGCAAGTGGAGGGAGCAATTTGTGCCGGTCTCAGACTTTTCGATGTACTACACTGCTAATGCAGACCTTTCCCAGTCCAGCCTCACCCTTATGTACAGCATTTACAAATCCATAGATGGATTAAGACATTCAGCCCTTTTTCATCCATTCTGTCTGAATGTTTCCCCTACACTCATTTATTTATTTATTTATTCATTTTATATTTGGCAGCTCACTGGTCTGGATAGCAAATGTGACCTTTCTGTGAAGTGCACCAAGCTATAGAGACGAGGATGGGTGGGGGTGGCAGTGGGGGTGAGGGTTGCTTGGGGGGGGAGTGGGTGATCACTGCCCTCCTCAGACAAACAAACTGCCTCCACAAATCCCTGTGACCACACGTTAGTGAGGAGGAGGGCGGTCTTAATATTCCATGCGCAGGCAAAAAAAATAAATAAGTAAACAAAAACAAAAAAACCTTAGAAACGAGGCAGGAAAGATAGTGCATACTGCAGTGGGAGAGGACACACAATTCTCTTGTTGAGCTCTTTGTGTTGCTAAGAGCCAGCCTGTTGTGCTCTTGCTCGTATTATTTGTGTGCAGCCCTTTCTTCTGGCAAACCATCGCCTCTCTGTTTGTATTTTCTTGGCACACAGCAGAGATTAAGATGACTGTACTTTTGCGGCCCTCGTGCCAACATGAAATACACAGGGGTGGGTTTTTTTGCCTCAGGGCTAGGAGGATGGGTGGCTGTGAATATCAGGGCTGTGGATGACCCAGTATAGATAGCGCAAGGGAAGTCATGCTGAAAATTGCAGGGCAGAGAGTCCATGGGCTGTCCCTTGCCATCTCAGAGACCAAGGCCATTGCACAATGAATGTGGCTAATAAGGCTTTGTAGATTTCTATTCAGGGAGCTGAATACCACAGATTATTTGTGGTGCTGTTTGTTATTTGTTTGTTAGGTAGGAGGTAGCACGCCTGTAACTGATAAATTGCTGCTTTTTGTCTCTACAGGACTTCCTGCTTTGGTGGTGGCCATCTCTATGGGCTTCACAAAGACTAAAGGCTATGGAACACCACAATAGTAAGAACACAACTTTCTATCTGTCTCTTTCTCTCTCTTTCTCTCGCTCTTTCTTTTTCTCTCCCTATCAGCCCATGTTACCCTTTGATATGAAATATTAAGCGCCACAAATGGTGGACTCTGCACCACATACTATCCAAAACAACAGCAGCTCTAAATAATCCCTGAAGGGCCCGCCTGATGCGTTTATGGTGCCCAATTTTCTCCTGAGTTGTGTCCCTGAGGGGGTCTTAGAGAATAAGCAGTGTTTTAAGTTCTCTGTTATTTGGGTTTTTTTGCAATACCCCCAAACCAGCAACCACCCACCCACCCTCGGCGAAATGTGCTCATCTGAAACCACAACATATGGCTGCACTCCCTGGGTACCAGAAGATGATACAACTGTATACAGCCGTGCATCATTAACTTAATGCTCTGTGTTAATTTTTATGGAACCTCTGCTGATATCTTCTTTTTTCTGTTTCTCTTTCACTTGTCTCTTTCCACAGCTGCTGGCTCTCACTTGAAGGAGGACTTCTGTATGCTTTTGTCGGACCGGCGGCTGCCGTGGTTTTGGTCAGTAATGTCATTGTCTTTTTTCACTCATCCTGTAACATTGTACAATGCCTTAACTGAAATCGCCTTGGTTGAAATCGGTTGAAATGTCGTTTCACTTGCCTAAACTTCCACATACTGCAGTTTGACTCACAAAATGGGAGGCCTTCATTGTTACATTACATCACTTCACAAATGTTGGCTTCTAAAATAACACAAATCTGCTAAGAAAATTATGTTTTATAAGTTGGAGATACGAAAAAAGATAACCTTATTCCCAAAGCGAAATTGTAGAATCACCTTTTTATAATCTCTCAGATCCCTCAAACCAGCAGCCCTAGAGGAAAAAGTCCAATATCTTAAAGCCTGGGTAACCCATCTAAAGGTCCCTTCAGGGCTCTGAGCTTTGTACCACCTTTGAGCAACCAGAAAAATGTCAGGAGGCTAAATGGTCACCTAAACCCAGAAAATCCTGTTTCAGTGTAACTGCTCCAGAGATCTTTGTGCCTCCCCTAAATCACCAAAATGCATTTTTTATGGCGATCTATGAGCAACGTGTGTGTTCACTGTGCTACTTTCCTGCCTCTGCTGTGCTTTCTCCATACAACCAGTAGCAATCGACACAACCCTTGAGCAATTTCTGGGTAAACGTTCAGCCTCCTTTGTGTCATCATCTGTGTCCAGCAGCAGCTCACTGGGTCACTATTCAAGCCTGCCTCCGAGGATGCAGCAGAAGGCATTACCTGCCAACCACTGGGTGACCACTGTGGCTCCATTCTGCAACCAAGGGCATGCTTGTGCATCCCATATTTCTCCTATGAACTACCTTTGAGCCACCAACCTTCCTGGAAACGTTTGTGCAGCTGAATGCACAGGAACCATTCACGGCATTCATGCCAATGTCTGAACTGTGTACTAGGGTGTACTGTCTTTAAACGAACTAAGCAACTATTTAGTTTCAGTTGAGCCTGCAAACAACGACCTGGCACACAGCACACACAATGGTCGCCATGCTGTGTAAAGGGGGTCTGACCGATAACACCATCGGGGAAGGGTGAAAGGATCTTGGGTTAGTGGGTTAACCTGGTATAACAAGGCTACCTGTGTTTTACTGAAGGGCAGTTTTGTTACAAAATACAAGTTCCCCAAGGTTTTTTTCATGTTGCCCAGTCTGCAGGAAAGACGTGTGGGACGCCGAAATTAAATGTCACACACATAAACTAGGATATTGACCGTGTAATCAGAATGGAATGAGATTGTGCCTGGAGGCAACTTGACCTTCACCTTAGAATGCCAAGAGTCCTGTCCTGCTGTCCTGCTGTCCTGGGTGTTTGTATGCCTGGGTTTGACCGAGAGGGTCTGTGGCTCCTTCCACAGGTCAACATGGTGATCGGCATCCTGGTCTTTAACAAGCTGGTCTCCAGAGACGGGATCTTGGACAAGAAGCTAAAGCACAGGGCTGGGTAAGAGCTGCTGGCACGGTGACAATACTGGGGCACGGCTTCAGGCCAGCGTGCCTCCAACAGCATCTGCTGTGAACCAGGCGTTAGCACCCACTCACCAGCGTGCACACTACTGCAAGTATGTACACGCTGACACCGGGGATGAAAATTGCCACCAGCCAAATGGTAAAATATAAAAGTGGCTGGTAGATCTCAGACACAAAATAATTGATTTGATCTGAATTTGACCATTTATTTGTCAGTGGCTGGTAAATGTTCACATTTTGCAAAGTTAATTTCCACACCTGGTTGACACACATGCGTGTGTTGTCATTCCCACAAAGACAGGTTGTATACGCACACACAAATAGCAAAAGAAATCACTACTCAGCAACATACAGACACACACACACACACACTTAGATAACAAACAAAAATCACCACAGTCCATCACTCACCTACATAAACACACAGCCCTTAAACAAGTCTGCTTCTTTTTCAAAGACAGACTACAAAGACGCCCAATTCTTCTCAGCATGGGCAGAAAATTAATAAAATAAAAGAGAAAAAAGAAGGAGGTCATGCCTCCCTGGGAGAGATGCAGTGTGTTTCTGTTGGCAGAATCGGAACATGCTGAAACTACTTAACGGCCCTCTTATTGAAACTGTCTGCTAATATGCATAATCTGATGCACAGCCGTAGAGCAGACTGAAAGATTTGCTTTTCCTGTTGTCTTTTTTCCTACAAATATGTGCATGAGTGTGCACACACACTTGCACACACGCACATACAAACACTCTCATGCTCTCACAGACACACACACACATACACCCACACACACACACAGACACACGTGTGTGTGTGGAAGAACATAGTCTTTTTAAATTTGATGTAATTGTGTTGTTTCTTCGCTGACAAGCGTTCCTGTTCTGCTTGTTGCACCACGCAGGCAGATGAGTGAACCCCATACAGGATTAACGCTGAAATGTGCCAAGTGTGGGGTTGTCTCAACAACTGCTTTATCAGCAACCACCGCCAGCAACGCCATGTAAGTGCTCGAGCCGTGTCTTGGGGAATCAATAAGATTATGTTGCATGCGGAAGCTGTCATGTGCCTCTGTGTGTGTGTGTGTGTGTGTGTGTGTGTGTGTGAGAGAGAGAGAGAGAGAGAGTGTGTGTGGTGTGTGCTTGTCCCCACTCAAAGAAAAATAGATTACAAAAGGTGTTGAAAGGAACAGTCAGCCTCAGACTTCTTAACGTCTTTGTTGACTTTATGCTAAATTTAGCGATTAAAAAAAGGAAGTAGACGTACCAGACCTAAAAAGAAGGAGGCAGAGGCAGGTATTTCTTGACTAGGTCACTGCATGTGGAGAACGACCTTGCGGAATGTTGCCTTCATAAAAATGTGTAAAGGCATTAACTTTAGTCACTGATGTATTTTTTGCATATCCTTGCTGGTGTGTCTTCAATATGGTAATTCACACATTGTCACTAAATGTGCCCTCTTTTACTGTTTATGTCTGTGCTTTTACTCATATTTACACTCTCTCTCTCTTTCTCTCCCACTCTCTTTCTTCTCTCTCTCTCTCTCTTACTGTCTCTGCCATTTTCTCCTTCTATTTCTCTCCCTCTTTTTTGTCTTTCTTTCTCTTTCTACCTCTCTCTCTCTACCTCTCTCTATCTCTCTCTTTCTCTCTCTCTCTCTCTGTCTTTCTCTCTCTCTTCCCCTCTCTCTCTCAGGGCCTCTCTGTGGAGCTCCTGTGTGGTGCTGCCCCTGCTGGCTCTGACCTGGATGTCAGCTGTGCTGGCCATGACAGACAAGCGCTCCATCCTCTTTCAGATCCTCTTCGCCGTCTTCGACTCCCTGCAGGGCTTCGTTATCGTGATGGTCCACTGCATTCTGAGGAGAGAGGTACGAGCGAGGCGAGACCCAAGTCCTTGTCACACATGGCGTCCCAGCCCACGCATGAGGCCTCGGATGGGGGTGGGGGGTGGATGGGTCATGTCCCACTGCTCACCGTCTGCCCTACATTTATGCATTTAGGAGCCATTTTCCACCTCCAAAACGTAAGAAGTATCACTTGTATTCTGAAATCCAAGTGCTTAGTAAGCTGTTTTTGGAGAAGTCAAGGTTAGTTTAATATTGCTAAGTTACACACAATCTTTTTTAAACTCAGCTGTTGCCTAGTCACTGTAGCTACGCAACGACCTATTGTAGAAAAATACGCCTTCCAAAAGTTCAACAGATTTTAACTTTGAGCGCCTCACATTTTTTTTAGAAGCCTCACTGTTTTTTGAGCTAGGTGCAGGTAGAAAGAGCAACAAGGCGCATCTCAACGTTCATGCCACTTGTCAGCCAAGTCGTTCCATTGGAAAACAACTGAATTCAAGCGCCTGGCAAATAAAAAGGCGTCACAGCCCCTTCTTCGATCCCTTCACCATCGCCCCCTATCCCCCCGCCCCTATCCCCCCGCCTAATCCCTCCTATCCTGCCCGACTTCCGCAATTGCCCCTGCTGAGTTCCATCCCAGCCCCCTGGAGGTAGTCCAACGAGCGAGACAATCTGGAAGTACTTCAACCCCCTGAATTAATCCCTAGTGTTTCGCCCTGTTCTCTTTGAATTCATGTTTGTTGACAAAAGCTCTTTAGTCTTTGCCTTAGCCACCCCTTACACCCCCCCCCCCCCCCCCCCCCCACCATCCCACCCTCACACCAGCCCACCCACCCTTCACATAGACACCCCTATACAACCACAAATACACACACTCTTTCTTTCTGTCTTTCCCTCTCTCTCTCTGAGGATTTGTTTGACACTACTCTAAGCTCTTGTCCTGAACAAAAAGAGTAAAAACAGAACATCTCACTGATCTTCCAAGACAAAGATGTGGTGGCAGACAGACGGCCAACAGATACTTAGATATGCAGACCCTAGGCTATCTAATCATATGAACTGCACTGTTTAATTGAGACCATTTTCACAGCCATTACAGTGGCTATGCGAGTTAATTTTAATAGTCTTTTTAAGAGAATCTTGAGATGAGAACCATTTTTTTTTCTATCAGGTCCAAGATGCCTTCAGATGTCGACTCCGGAACTGTCAAGACCCGATCAATGCAGACGCCACTGGAACCTTCCCAAATGGCCATGCACAGATTATGGTAAGGCTCTCACACACTGTTTTATATCTTACAGTTAGATTAGACACGCACCCTGTAATAGCCATTTTTTTGCCAAGCTGTAGCCAGGGAAAGGGGGGTAAAATCCCATTAGAAATGATGGAAGTGTTTATGAGGTACATCCCAGATCATCTTCTCTAAAGCGTGGAAGTAATTTAAGGGAACTTAATGCTGGGCCTATTATTAATGATACTCTTAATTCATTCCACATAATCCTATGACCTCCATTTAACTTGATCCCCTTATGCAATTCATCATTGCTATTATTTAGTGCAATGCTTCTTTTTTTCCCTTGGATCAGGCTTTGTTATTGTAGCAAGTATTGTTTTCCATCCAGCCCCTCTGCCTCAACTTTAATTACATGCTGTATAATCACTCATCCTTGTAATAGATGACACCAATTTCCCCCTGATTTTCAGTGTCTGATGCAGAGTCAGGGGCAGGATTGCGAGATTGAAACTGCTTCATCACTTTTGAAAATAGTTTCGTTTTATCTTCCTAGCAGCCTCTGACCCCTTCCCAGAAACCCAGAGCCCCTCGGCTAATATAAGAGCAGTAGGCACATGCTTTGTAGCCTGGTAAACCAGCCCCTCGTACTTCATTTCATTTTGTACAGAGGGTCTGGAGTCGAGGCTGTGAGAAGCAATTTCTTCCTGGAGGTGTGGACTCTGCTGAAGTTTAAAACAAGTGGCTCTGCCTTTACCCAGTCGCTAATGTCTGATTATCACATATGCAGTTAGCCTACTGACACACTACAATTCAAATGTAGCACACAAAATCAACGTCATGGCTCACGAACACTCCCTCTGATCACTGATTGGGTAGGAGTTACTCAGTCCTCATACATGAATTTCAACGGCCTCGACTCCAGGCCCTCTGTAGAAAATGAAATGAAGTACGAGGGGCTGGTTTACCAGGCTACACGCTCTGACCTGCGCACCTGAAACAAACGGGGTACTGCTCTGTTTTGTCAAAGCCCCAGCTGCGACTAATCAACCATTATCTGCACAGTGATATTTCGCTATGGAGATTCGAAAGGGCTCTTGTCATGTCCCCACATCCACCAGTCTGTCTGTCTGTCTGTCTGTCTGTCTGTCTGTCTGTCTGTATGTCTGTCTGTCTGTCTGCCTGATCACCACCTCGACTGACTGACATCACAATAGCGCATTAGCATGCCGAAGCTTAGACTTACTGACAATGAGCGTGGGGATGCTGTAGCTTTGACTCGTTGATAGCGAGCTTGGGGACGCTGTAGCTTTGACTCGTTGACAGCGAGCATGGGGACGCTGTAGCTTTGACTCGTGGACAGCGAGCGTGGGGACGCTGTAGCTTTGACTCCTGGACAGCAAGCGTGTAGCTTTGACTCGTTAACAGCGAGCGTGGGGACGCTGTAGCTTTGACTCGTTGATAGCGAGCTTGGGGACGCTGTAGCTTTGACTCGTTGATAGCGAGCTTGGGGACGCTGTAGCTTTGACTCGTTGACAGCGAGCATGGGGACGCTGTAGCTTTGACTCGTGGACAGCGAGCGTGGGGACGCTGTAGCTTTGACTCCTGAACAGCAAGCGTGTAGCTTTGACTCGTTAACAGCGAGCGTGGGGACGCTGTAGCTTTGACTCGTTGACAGCGAGCATGTAGCTTTGACTTGTTGACAGCGAGCGTGGGGACACTGTAGCTTTGACTCGTGGACAGCGAGCGTAGGGACGCTGTAGCTTTGACTCATTGACAGCAAGCTTGGGGACGCTGTAGCTTTGACTCGCTGACAGAAAGTGTGGGGACGCTGTAGCTTTTTTGGTGGCTCGGCTCTGTAGGAAAGTAAGTAAGACGGGCAGAAAAACTGAAACAATTATAAAAACAAGAGCCTCGTGAGAGCTGACAGAAGATTGTTGACAGGCAGTATGGAAGAAAAAACACAAAGGCATGTTGTAGTTGTTGAATAGCAGTTAATGAGATAAAATGAGGGGAAAACTATTTGAGAAACAAAATGGCTTGGGTCCTCCAGATTTTTGAAAGATGTTTCTGTTGCCTATTCTTCTCTGGCTGTTTATTAATCATGTTTGTGTTTGGTTTTCTACCTTGCAGACAGACTTTGAGAAAGACGTCGACATCGCTTGTCGATCAGGTAAGAAACAGATGGCAACATATTAAGGAATGTCTAATTGCCTTGCCTCTCACAATACAAAACTAGGCTGAATCCATGGAGAGAGTGTCCCTGGCTGCCCAACAGAACCACAGTGCCCATAAGGCTTGGCATGTTAATCAAAAAACAGAATTTAGTATGAAAGCCCCTCGAGGCTTTTTTGGAGAGGAGCTTTTATCAGGTACCACGTCAGTGTACCAGCAATATGTGCGATTTGACTCTGGGGGTTGCGAATTTTAAAAAACTCATATGTTTGATTAGTATTTTACAAAGTCTTGTACTTTCTGTAATGAAAACAATTAGGTTAAATTAACATTTAACTGCCACTTGTAGGTAAAATTCTCTGTGAGCAAAGTGTCACAGTATCAAATGCAATTGTGCCTACAAAGGCATGGTTCCTCCCTGTGTGCATAATGCGTCCCTATGTACTTTATTCTACTTGGGAGGGATTAATTAGCATACTCATGATAATAGTCATTACGACTTTACACCCCCACTCCGTCTCCCCTCTTAGCCTTGCTCTGGTCGGCCTCTAGGAACTAAGCTTACAGAGTCTTTATAAAGGGGAAAGCCTCTTACTTGCATTCTCTCTCTCTCTCTCTCTCTCTCTCTCTCTCTCTCTCTCTCTCTCCCTCTCTCTCTCTCTTTACGTAATTGTATCAAGTGTCCCAGGCTGCATTGAGTCATCGGCAGTAATTATGTTTTGAGTGTAAGACCCTCATCTGCCTTGTGCTTGCCCCCCATCCCCCTCCACCCCCCACCCCCCACCCCCCCGTGGCAACCAATCGTTCGCGTGGGAGTTAAGTGGCAGCTGGAGTGAAAGTGACGCAGACTGTCCCGCAGTTGGTGTTGTGCAGTCAGGAGGGTGGGGCTGGGGGTGGTGCCGGAGGTTTGCGGTGAAGTAAGTGGAGCTCTGGACTGCATTAGCCTGCGTTCTGCATCTACTCCCCGAGCAAAGAAGGCCACTCTGGGGTACCTGCAGTTGGAGATGTGCGGTCCCGGGTGGTGGGAGTGGGAGTGGGTGTGGCAGTCTAGGATAAGTAAGTGGAGCTCTGCACTGCATTAGCCTGTTCTGCATCTATTCCCCGAGCAAAGATGGCCACTCGGGGTTTCAGAGGCAGTGCTTGGCGTGGGCCATGTGTTATAGGCAGTGAGGTTGAAATAACAGATGGGCAGCCATCATTGCCTTCGTAATCTCCACTGAGCCAGGTGGGACTTGACAGAACCCCGTCATTCTCATTGCTTTGCAGCTCTTAGAATATGGCCCTCCACAAATGCAAAGCATTTCCTTACATGTTTGCCAAGAGGAATTTTAATGCTCTGTATAGCATGCAGTCCTGATATAGGAGTTATACCATCCACTCCCTTGGCGGTAGCATTCATTAACATACATTTGGAAAATGCATGCACAGTACGGCCCCTGACAGCAAAATGACCATGGTTTAAAAATGCATTTCATTGTCCTGTTTTGCAACCAGAAGCTAGTGTCACTCAAAATAGACAAAACAGACAGGCCTCCCTTTTAAGACAACTATTGTGTCCACAGATGGGCGTGCATGTGTGTGACTCCAGAAGATGCTGGCACCCTTGCTGAGGGAAAGACAGGCATTTGCCCAGTTTTTTTTGTCAGTTGGTCGAGTTGGCGGTAGTGGCGATGGTGATGGTGGGGTGCCCCCCTGACCAGGCCGAGAGAGATTGGCAAAAGAGTTAAATCTGTCACCACTTGGTGCCATCTTGTCAGTGCCAGCAGAGCAAGACAGAGAAAGAAAGAGAGAGAGGAAGGCAGGAAGAGAGAGAGACAGCGAGAGAGAGAGAGACACACACAAAGTAAGAGAGAGCGAGAGCAAGAGGCCCAATCTGGAGAGGAAGGAGTAAGCCAGTGGACGTCTCAGACTCATCCAGCACGGGATGAATAAAACATATCTGGGAGCCCTGAGCCTCACGACAGTGGCACATCTACTGCTCAAGAGCCTGCACAGAGTCTCTGTGTTGAGTCAGATTCATGCCAGTGTATGGTAGCGTCTCACAGTTGTTCGAGGGATTTTGTTTGGCCTATCACTGTTTAACAGCCAAATTACAGAACAGTGTAATTATGCAAAACACTACGTTGTAGTGTATGACTCCACAGTTGACTCTGAAATGAATCATGTTAGTACGACAGGTCTGACAGTACAAAAAAGGATTTAAGGATTTTTTTTTCTTCTGTAGCAATTAGTTTGTGTCTGTCTCCTTAGGCTTGGTTTTATTATTCATTGTTCGACATATTTTGAGTTGTCATTTACCTTTTAGGCACTGCAGCACGTTCTCTCAAAGGCCACCCCTTTATTAAATGGATTCCCAGAGCGTTCACATCTACTCGGCTGCCCTTTGCTGGGTTGTCCAGCCGTGTTTGTACAAGGCTTTGAACCGCAAACAACAAACACCGGCATTGGATGCGAGGGGCTTTTATTTTATTTATTTTTTTGCTGACCTTCCACTCTCCTTGCAGACCTGTTTCTGAATAGCAGGCGTAATTCCCCTCTGATTTCGTTGCCAACGATTAAAATAGGGCCCCCAACCCCCTCTCTGTACTACAGTGCGAGCTGTCCTAACAGCATATTGCCTCTTTTTTTTTTTGTTTGTGAGTTTTTATTTATTTATTTTTTTCACCGGGCAGCCAAAGTTTTGTCCATCTGGGGTTCTTCAAGGTGACCAGGAAAGTATAATAACAAACCTAAGGCCAGAGGAATCACAGGGGGTTGTCACATAACTCATCATAACCTGTAGGCATGGCAGAATCTCTCATCCTGATTTTATCACCATCCTGAGTTTGTCCTTCAGTACTGTTATGTACAGTTCACACTAACACTTTATTTGGGTAGCCCACCCACGGATACTTTAAAGAGAGTTATTTGAAAGTCATTTTTTAATTTTGTTTATTATTTACAGATGTACCAGCCTAACCAAACCCAGCCCTGAAGCCTTACCTTAAAAAGACACACAGAGTTTCAACAGATGGTTCATTAATAGCCTCAGCGTCTGTAGATAGACTATAGAACCATCTATTGGACTGTCCAAAATAAAGTGTGACCTAGTTCACTAGTGATTACATTCCTGCCCTTTTGCCTTTAAAACATTAGATTGGAAAAGTCATCAATGCTTCCAACTGTTCATTTTAGTGTGTAGTGATGCCATTAAAATGAACATTTTATTCAAAGATGGCAGTGAGACCTTGTGAAATATTTTTGAAACCAATTTGGCTTTTCTCATCTGACTCAATGCTTCGTGCCTTGTTTTTCTAATCCAGGAATCAATTACCCTAATCCTTCCCAAATGAAAACAATGTGTCAAATTGAATTACTCGTCTGAAGTGTGCTGCTGGCTTCTGGTCTTGTAACTAATGCTCTGCGCCTTGGGTTGTCCTCTGTCTGTCTGTCCGTCTGTCCTCTCTCTTTCTCTCTCTCTCTTTCTCTCACTCTCTATCTCTATCTCTATGTCTCTCTCTCTCTCTTTGTCTCTCTCTCTCTGGCCCTCAGCACTCCACAAAGACATGGGCTCCTGTCGTGCAGCCACCATTACCGGCACCCTGTCGCGCATCTCCCTGAACGACGAGGAGGAGGAGAAGGGCCCCGAGGGCCTGAACTACTCCACGCTGCCGGGCAACATCATGTCCAAGGTGATCATCCAGCCGCCGTCCGGCCTCCACATGGCCATGCAGGGCATGGGCGACCTGGGCGACGGCACCAGCGACATGCGGCGCACCGTCTACCTGTGCACAGACGACACGCTGCGGCAGAGCGAGCAGGACATGGCCAGCCACGAGATGGGCAGCCACTCGCCGCAGGGCCCCATGGAGACCGACTACATCGTCATGCCCCGGGCGTCGGCCGCTGCAGCAGCCGCTGCTGCCGCCCAGTCCGGCTCCGCGGGCAGCATGCCCACGCTGATCAAGGAGGAGGGCAAGATGAACATCCCCATGGAGGCGCTGGGTGCGCACGAGCGCATGATGCCGCACTACAAGGTCGGGCCGGATTTCGGCATGGGCTCGGTGGGCATGGAGCACGTGGCCATGAGCCCCGAGCAGCAGTTCCCTGGGCCGCCCGAGCACATGCAGAACCTGCCCTTCGAGCCCCGCACTGCCGTCAAGAACTTCCTGGCTGAGATGGAGGAGAGCGGAGGCCTGTCCCGGAGCGAGACGGGCTCCACCATATCCATGAGTTCTTTAGAGGTGAGCAGGGTAACTGCACTCTGAACACCACACACCCACTAGCTCTAGAGGTGAACATTTCCCCGAACCACTGTGTCTGTGACTTGTTATTATTAAAAAGAGCCTTGACATGACCGGTCAGTGAAGTGGAAACACATAGATTCTGAACATACAGTAAAATGTAAATGTTGATGTAAATTCCCATGTCTCTTCTTCGGTTCCCATAAGAATGTGGAAGTCCAGGGGTTTTAAGTGAAATACTAGGTCTTGAATGCTAACATCCTAACATCGAGACATTCATCTCCTCTCAGTGGGTTGTTTGTTTTGAAAAAGCTGAAGGCATGTTGTGCTGTTGCTAATGTACTGCTCTTTGCATTTCTGTTTCAACAGAGAAGGAAGTCACGCTATTCAGAGCTGGACTTTGAGGTGAGTGGCACATCTGTTGGACAGCCCCATGATTCAGACGCACTTTTTCCTTCCCTTCACTCTTCCTTCTTTTTGTTTGAAAGACGGGCTATTTGTTGAGTCTTGGATTTGCCCTTTAATTTACTACTACTTTGTGTAGCACTTAAGCTTATTGGAGTAAAGGTGGTGTCGACAGCAGGGAGAGATTGATGGCCAGCCTGTGCTGTCAGAGTAAAAAGCAATGCTGTCAGCTGCTACTGAGCAACACCCATCCTCATTCTCTCCTTCATCCATAGACATCTCCAAACGCCAGGCTTTTAGTTGTCAAGGTCACAGCGCAGTTCTGGAGAGTCATTTCTGCAGTTAAAATGCAATGTTTTTTGAGAGCAAAAAAGAAAAAAAGTGTTTGAAAAACTGTTGATATGCTCAACTAAGAGATATGGAGCAGAAGTGTTTAATTAGCAGCAGACTGGTATTGCCACTAAATCAAATGTGGGAGATGAGTTTTAGCAAAGTATAAAATTAATGTTAGCACTTTAGTGAAAGACAGACAGAGAGATTAAGAGAGAGAGAAAGACAGAAAGGACGGAAGAAAGAAACAAAGAAAGGAAAGAAAGAGAGAGGGAGGGAGGACTTGATTGGCGGGCTGCCACTTGATACCATGGCCAAAAAAAAAAAACATAAATGGGAGAGGGTTTTGGAGAACGGTGGGAGTGAGGAGGAAGTTGCATGTCCACGCTTGGCTTCCTCTCTAAGACCAGCAAACCCTTGCCATTACAGAAAGTCATGCACACCAGGAAAAGACACATGGAGCTGTTCCAGGAACTGAATCAGAAATTTCAAACCCTGGACCGTTTTCGAGACATACCAAATATGGGCAGCATGGTGAGTAAAAAGGCGATGAGCCAGAGGAGGGGGTGGGTGGGGGAGGGTGGGTATGTGAGGGAGGGGTGGGTGGTTGGGGTGGTTTGGGGCTGCTGGTTGGTGTGGGGGGGGTGGCAGGGGTGGGCAGGATCTGCTGGTGGGGCAATTAGAAGGGACGGGCTTTCGACCCGCATTTAGACTTCCGTTCCCTGCAAGCATCGCTCCTCACATCAGGAAGCGAGCGATTGAAGGGAAATAATAGGCACCCAGCCAGTGTATTCATCTGGAAGAAAAGCCTGTTTTTAACATGTGTGCCAAACACTTGGAGAGAAAAAGTGAAAGTCGTGAGAGAAGGAGAGCCATAGTGAGAGGAAGGGAGAGCGAGAGAGAGAGAGAGATTTCAACAGAAAGTGAAAAAAATAAGAAAGGAAAAATAACGTTTTTGTTTTTTTTGTTTTTTTCGTTTCCAGAAGTAGATTTATTAAAATCACTCATTCCTCCCAGAGCCCATTCAAACGCTGCGTCCATTTACCTTAAGACATGTTTTTTTTTTGGTTGGTTTCATTTATTTACTTATTTACTTATTAATTTATTTAATTAATCAGCTATCCATTGCTTGGTGGATGCATGGCAGATGTACATGATCCTATTGTATAACAGAGCTGATTCATATTTCTGAGAGCATGCCTTTAAGTCACCTCACCCTGAAGCGCGCTGTTGCTCACAGCATGCTCTGTCGTACGCACAATGCCTCAGCAGAGACATTTGGCTCTTTTGTGTAACCCACCCCTGATAAAGAGCAGTACACACTGTGCTTGAGTTTGTCTCCAGATCGTTCCGAAATGTCAGCAACAGTTCACCATATTCACAGGGCCCCCATGTTTTACAGTTGCTTTCATAAACTCAGCTGTATTGTTGCACCGAAGAGCAGTTATGACAGACAAACTGACACATACTGAGAGGAAGAATGACAAGCATAGGGGCACATATTCACCTACATGCATGCACAAACACACACACACACACACACGTGCGCGTGCATATACACACACACAAAAACAAGCACACGCACACACATAGTCATGTGCAAACACACACTCACAAACACACATACACACCCACACTCTCACACAAAAACACACGCACAAACACACGCACACACACACACACACACACACACACGGTCCGTCAGTCACATAAAGATGCAGTCAGAAACACTGTGCCCTCTTGGCTGCATGCAATCTTCGCCCACTCACATTTCAATCAGCTCCGCCACAGAATGTCATCTCCCGCTTGTTGCTTGGTAACTACCACAAGGACACTTGCTGGAGAAACGCTATGCTAGGGCCAGATTTATGGAGAGGGGAGCAGGTACAGACAGTCTATCAACAGCAAGCGCCGATGGGGCTCGTCTGTCTGGCACCTTACCTTATCTACCAAGATTTTACCCACAAATGAAGACCAGCACTGCGAAAAACACAAGTTATTTTGTTTTTCTTCAGGATGACTGCATGAAAATGCAGACATAATGGGAGATGCAACAAGTTAGGGTTGCAGCCTTACATTGTATAGCAACATCAACAATGATGCATTTTTAACTAGCACACAGGTCTTGTTATGACAGTGTGAGGGTGGGGCATAAATGTTTGATGGGGTTGACAATTGCTGTGGTTTTGAATTACGACTACAGAAAACCTTAGACTGCCATGTATTAAGTGTTGTAGTTAAGGTATACCAGTGGTTACTGGTATTAGTCTGAATACATTGAAGACATACAAAGCTGAAATATATTAAAACTAGATCCGTAATTTTGACACATCACGAGACAGCCAAGATCTAGTTTTTGGTATTATTTTTACTATGGAAGATGTGACATCTCAAAGTCAGACATTTGGTGAGACCAGATGGAGTTATCCTTTTTCTTCTTCTTCTTCCTCTTCTTTGTAAGTCATTGTCTACACCTAGTTGTTGTCAGCTGTTGAGAGCAGAGAGAGAGGTGCATGGTCTTTCTTGCTAGTCATGTCCCTCTGCTGTACCGTTTGCTCCTCGCAGGATAAAACAATGCCAAACAAGAACCCTTGGGAGAGCTACAACCCTACCTGCGAATACCAGAACTACGCCACCATGAATGTACTAGACCCTGACCATAAGGACACTCTGGAGATGACCGCGGCTGAGTGGGAGAAGCGTGTGAACCTTCCGCTGGACGTCCAGGAGGGAGACTTCCAGACGGAGGTTTAAGGAAGAGGCAGAGATGGGGAGGGGGTTGGGGGGGACCAGGGAAGGGAGGGGCTCCGTGCACTCACCGGTGCGGGGCAAGACAGAGGGGAAGGAGGAAGAGAGAGACGTGAATCTACGAAAAACCAGGAAGTGGGAAAAAAGGAAGACGAGATGTATTTTGCACTTGAAAGGACTTTCCTTGCAGCCTCGGTAGACATATCTGGATCTAAAGGACTATGGCAGGGACATTATGTGCCAATAAGATTTTAAAAAAAGAGGAGGAGGAAAAAACTAAGAAAAAATCAAACAAAACAAAACAAAAAAAGACATCAGTGTTTCTTTTTTGTATTCTCACTAGTGTGCTTAGTGGGGGCAGCCAGGTGTACAAATATTTACCATCATGTGTTTCAACGTACCCGTGGAAAAAATTGGCTTCAAAACTGGTGGTCTTTCGAGACGAAACCTTCAAAATGCAAAAACGACCCACAGCGTGTTATTCATAGCTTCGTTGGGCTCAGTTTCCATTTGAAAATGAAACTGGACCCAGAAGCACAATGTATATATTTATGCAGGTTTTTAAAAAGTTTATAACAGTCTGTTTGGCCATTACTACACTTTTTACTTTATAATATAAAGAGAACAACGAGAGGCAAAGAGGATTTTTTCTGTCATTTAAAATGAATGTTTGTCAAGCTACATTCTTCATTGCTTTAAATGCAATAAAGGTAATACTCACTTTTATATGAATAATATATTTCACAACTTTAATACTGCAGATCCTGCTTGAAGGCTCCCAGCAACCTCTCTCATCTGCAGTCCTGTATAAAATATTTAAAAACAAAAATACAAAAATGTTGTATGGTGTAAATAAACTTTTGTCTACATATGTTTTACTTGTGCCAATTTATTTTAATGAGAAAAAAATGCCAAGCTGATCAAGAGTTATAGCTAAAAATGTTAACATTTGAAAAAGGAATGTAAATAAAAGAGGAAATATGTTCGTACTGCTTCAGAGGTTGTGTCCACTCTATTGTGTCCTGTGTGACTTGTGGCTGCTGCTCTCCTCAAATGTGGCTGTAAGCCTTGGAAATGTCTCCTTAGTGGAGATTTTCCTTGTCAAGGGGTGCCCTAGACCATTTTTAGAACATTTTGGGTGCCAGGTCAGGGCTGACTTTATGTAGGGCTTTCTCACATTCAGCCGAGTGCTTCAAGGCACTTTACAATTTCATGACTTACATTCACACTCCGACAGCGGAAGGCTGCCATGCAAGACCAGCCAGTACACACAGAGCAGTATGGGGTTCAGTGTCTTGCTCAAGGACACCTCAGCCTAGTCAGGGGGAGTTGGAATCGAACCAGCGATTGCTGGTTGACTCCTTTAAGTCCTACACCACTGTCGCCCTAGCATGTACCATTTGGCTTTGACTTAAGCTCTCTTCCTTCATTTCCTTCGGGATCAATAAAGTTACTCTACTCTATATTAAAAACAAACACTCAAGCTTCCAGTTAGGGTTATGGATGTTGATTTTGATCTCGTCTCACTGGCGAGATTTGACAATGCGAGTTAGATTTGAATATGCAGGAAATTTGTGATTTGTATCATGTAAAAGGTTTACAGGCCTAATTAGTTGTTGCAATAGTAAATGTATCAAGATAATAAATTGTCATATGAGACTGTCATAAACAGTTGCCATCTAGGCTATGCATGATAAAGTCTGACTACCTCATGAAAATGTAAGAGAAGATTTAATATCACAATCTTTATCATTAAAAGACATCAGATATTAGCTACCTAAAAAGCTTTTTTTGAGGGATTTTCAAGGGCCAATTAATTTGTCTGAAATCTGCAAAGCTTACAGGACTGGCTTTCCCCTCCCAATATTCAGCCAAAACTTGTAGTAAACATCTATAACCTAATCTGTACTTTGGATTGGTAGCACTGTTATGTTATCATCTGCCTTTGGCGTGACTGAATTGGCCTGGAGTACATTTAACACTGAACCCATTCCCATCCACAAAATGTGTGTTTCCCTTAGTTGTAAGATGTCCATTACAACGTGCACCAGGACCTACAGTACATGACTACATGTCATGTACTGTATATGACCTACTGTACATGATTACAAATATGCCACCACAGCATGTTGGAGTACATGGCGACAGTAAATTCTCTAATGGTCTAAGTGTACTACTTTAACTTCTACTGTTTCTGTGGAGCACAGCAAACTACCCTCATGCCAAACTGTTCCATTAGTGTGAAATTGCTGCTCTTACATCTGTAAGGTCTTACAAAATATAGAATTCAGCTGTATGTGTTCTGGCAGAGGCCTAGCTGTAGAGGTGTGATACTGCATTATTCAGAAATGAGAGGCTCCACAGAAGATGATGACAGGGATTATTTCCACAAGCCATCTGGAAATATGAAATATTTTTATATTATTGCTTTGAGATAGTAATGCATGGATGCAACAGACCCCTGAAAAATAGTTAGTGTTGGTGTTTTGTGTAGACTTGTGAGATTCTCAGAAAAGTACTGTGGGATAATTTTGTGTTTACCCACTGCAGCCAAAATGTCACAAAAAAGTACTTGGTGCTCAAATGATATCTCAGATATAATGATATAATTTTTTCTGTGAAAAAGTAGGTATAGGTCGTGTTTCCCTGTCTTATTTTTTGGTGATCACCTATCAGTGCGAAATGCAGCACGAAAACATAAACGACCTAAGGCAGCACGAAGACCCTGAAGTGACATTTGACTATAGGGTGGCATGATTGGCCGCAGCCATTTCCACTTGAAAATGCCCTGTGTTAGGTTTTGCTTCAATCATTTATTTGACTTGTGAGAATTATGGCAGTAGTAAATCCATGGTGAAGTTCATTCAATGGAAAAGGTTTGATCACCATTTTTTGTGGTGGCATGCACAAACCTTGATTCTTATCACAACAACAACCTTCACATTGGGAAACTGACCCTTTCAAGAGTATGATCACAAATATATGATAAATGCTGTCTGGGCTCTGGGCACTGCAATATTCATAAATGCAGAATTCTTGGATGGAGAAGAGAAACCCGCCTCCTAGGGACCATTGGTTGAATATTTTTCTCTACAAAAGGTCAATACATACTGACACCAAATTATACAACTGTTAAATGAATTTGCTGGTTATGTTCAACTCTGCTTCACCACTAAGTCATTCTTGCTTAGAGTCTTCCTTGACTTTGGTGGCTAACACTGACACACAGTAATGTTTATATTTGTGTGTGTGTGTGTGTGTGTGTGTGTGTGTGTGTGTGTGTGTGTGTGTGTGTGTGTGTGTGTGTTCAAGTGGGAGCCTGAAAGGTTAGCCAGATAAGATCAGGACCAAAATCATCCAGGGAGCCCTAAGATGAGAGGCAAGTGGGGATGATGGTATGCTGTAAGAGGAGGCTTCTGGGAAATCTTGTTTACTCTGTCTCCGCCATCACCCTGACAGCCACCACAGCGACTGAGGCAGCCCTGAAGTGCCCATCCACTCACCCCACCCCACCCCACCCCCTCTCAGGGTTGGCCATGCGATCCCAGCATGCCCTTGGAGAGAACATCAGACAGCTGGTCCCTGGCTCACACTACCACTGCTGCTGCACTTAAAATATAAAGAGACAAGCTTCTCTCGCAGACCGCTGTTTTTTTCTACCTACCTTACAGCAGGTTCTGTGTGAGTGGGTGTGGGTGTGTGTGTGCGTGTGTGTGATTGTGCACTGTTGGGACATGGAGTACAGAGAGCTCTGAAACATGGCATAGCCCTGCTATGAATACTTCCTGAAGGAGGGCCAAAGAGGGGGCAAAGGGGGACAGGGTGTGGCAACGTTACATGACACGACAATGGCCTGGGGTAAAAATCACCAGTAACTGGGGAAAAGAAAAGGTCCTTTAAAAAAGCCTTTAAAAAGTCCTTTAAAAAAGCCTGCTGCACCGAACACATTTTGTGTCTTTTATATATATATATATATATTAAGATAGCTACATTGTTCATTTCTTTTTTTTCCAGTGCCTCTGTTTTAACCCGAAAGTAGGTTAGGGGGAGGGACAATTTTGAAGTTCTGCTCTGATGTTTTATCACCCTGGTACTATTTTTGTTTTCAGGAGCCCCATTTCTAACTGGGTGGTCAGAACAGGCCTGAACACACCACAACTGCCTGGCCCTAACAAGGCAGAAAATAAAAAAAAGAAGAGATTCTCTTTAAAAGAGAAAGAAAAGGGAAAACAAACTTCCAATTTCTGCTTAATTGCTATCCACAATACTAGCTCCCTGCATTAGGCTTTTAAAAATCGCATCACAGAGACATTAGTGTGCCTGGCATCATTGACTAATGTTGAATCAATGACACTGGGGGAGGACTGGGATTCTTGTCAAATGTAATTGGCTAAAATGCAGTCGTAGGCTCTGCTGACTCATGCGTGCTCGGCCCAGTTACTTAGGTAATGATCGACCTAAGGGCTAACACAAGATTAGCGGAACAGTCTTTTCATCTTCAGCATTATGGACATGGCAACGTTACACGGGAGCCGAAAAGATGAATCCTTCCTCTTTTTTTAATCAGCAAACCTCCACTTAGCAAATAGCTAAGTGCGTGTGTGGGTCCGTGTGGGTAAGGGGTGCTGGTGGAGCTTGTGAGAAATTGAATTTTAAACGAAACCAGTCCAACAGGAAATGAATTTGTCTTTCTTTGTCAATCTTTTTGATTGGTCTCTCACTCAAATAAAATTATCCCTGTTTCCATTTTAAAAGGATGGTAAAGTGAGATCTTAAAAAATAGCCTTGATGAAGTCAGACACACACTCAAAACATTTGCAAAGTAGGATTTGTGTATGAATGCAAAATTGAAATGGAGGAAACAGCTTAAAACATAAACTATCAACAAGTAGCCTACTTCTGCTTAAATAGAGGACTTTAAAAGTCAAAACAAATCACTTGCTTAAGGAACAACTGGATAGCACTTTATAGTAGGTAGACAATGAAGCATTTATTATGCATTTGTTAACTCTTAAATATTTGTCATCAGTATATCATTTATAAAAATGTATACACATGTTAGAGCAGATAGAGAGGATGATACACAGACAGATAGACAGGCAGCAGGATGCAGATAGCAGATAGCATACAGATCAACAGACAGACATACAGATAGACAGCCAACAGACAGACATAAAGATGGATGTTGATATGAATATAAATGATTTACTTTATAAATGATGACAAATAATGTACGAATACTGATTAACAAATGACGACTTCAACTAAGAGTTAACACATGCATGCATTTTTTTAATAGGGAGTAGTTATCATGAAGTGTTACAGTGAAGTGTGTTATGAACTTATCCCTTGTATCAGGGAAGGAGGAGCCCCTAAAACCTTACCTCATTTGACCTGACCTGACTTTGACTGCGACTGTGCCGCTGATCTCTTTTACGATCTGCCAGACCAAATCCAATCATCTCCGTCCATATCAAAGTGGGTCATGCCAGCCACATAAGGGTCTCTCTCTTTGCCGTTTTAATGGCAATTTGTTGGTCCCCAGCTTCGTTCTGGTCCCACACAGGGAAGGTGTGGGTGAGAGGTATGAGAAGTCAGTCCACACCACTCGCCGACATTAGTATGCATTAAACTCACCTTGGGTGTGATGGGAATCTGACCGTAATATGGAGGAGGATCAAAGGAAATTAAAAGAGTGCCCTGTAACCTATCTCTGTTCCCTCAGAGATCTGTGGCTCGACTCGGTCAGATGGATGGCCGTACCTTATGGGCCTGTGCTGTCAAATTTAGCGTTATTGGGGGAGATATATTTTAAAGTCATCGATGAGGGTGCGTTTTTTTTGTTGGAAGTAAGAGCCATCAGTTGAAGTCTGGGTGAAAACACATATTGGCGGCAACTCTATATCACCGGTCACCGACGCTTTTGTCGTTTGGTTGAATCATTTACAAACACCCACAGCTGTTTGCAGTTGTCCCAGACATCGACGCCTCGGAGACAAGGCTTCATGCGGCTAATGTTTTTCCACCGTTGAGCGCCTCCTGTGGCTTACTTTTGCAGCATCGCTGCTCCATTGTTTACTATCACTGCGCAGCATCTGTTCGGTGAAATGTCACAACCTGGTCTCCTTCTTCTCCTCGTTCTCCCTCTAGCCTCTAAGCACCCCACCATCTTTCTTTTGGGGCAGATGATAGTAACCCCTTGAACATTTCCCCTCACCACAACAGATGTGACTCCCACCTAAGCGGTGGCACTGTTGTGGCTCCTTTGCCCTGTAGATGCACGTCAATCATGTCAGCTGCCAGGGGGAAACCCAGAGCTGGGAATTGTTTGTTAACTTTCACATTAGAGATGAGAGTTCTCTGTGTCTGTATTTTATTAACATTAGAAGTCAGAACAGTGTTATAAAGCTTGGTTATTTTTTTAAATTATGTGGTCTTCCCACATAATCAATACATTAATATGCAGTCAACAATGATCATACTGCTTAAAAACAAATGTATGCCTAGTACACTTGGCAAAAAATAGAAAACCAATTCTGACATTGGTAACTAGAGATAATATACTGTTGAGGCTGTAGAACTTTCCACTTCTTTTTTTGTCAGAGATGCTTGCATAGTCCAAAGGCAGGCATCTAGGCGAATTTTAGAACTGAGGTTGCATGATGTCATTTATGATAGCAAATGTCTTTGCACTGCTGTCAAGTGCAAATTGCTTAGTGTCTACTGCTGACAGTATAACATGTCCCTGTCTTGTTTAAATTATGCTGGTGTGTGCACTTGTTGAAGTCTAATTTCCATACAGCTCAGAGATGTCACGTTCCATGGAGTTGACATAAATCTCGGAACCCCTCTATCGTTAACTAAGGTAAAATGACCTCAATTATACTGTCTTATATGACATCAGCATGTTCCTACTAATACACATTAATAGATATCTCCATGTTCTGTCCGCTAACAAACAATATGAAGTGAATAGAGATCCTCATAGTTTAAGATGATTCCTTTGATGTTTATAACTTAGATATTTTCTCAGTACTACATAGATTCTGGACCAACCGTATTTTCCATATCAGGTAAGAAAAGGTTTTTGCCGATATAACAGCAAGATCAGGATACCTTTGCAGGGCAGCTTGGAAATTCATAAGAAACCCTTTGTCCCAGGCCCTTATTTCTCTCTGGGTGAAGAAGCTGTTTTGGGAGCACATCTCTGAGCTCTAACTTAGGAGCAGCACTAAAGCCATCAAACAGAAGCCATGAACAGGTGTCAGTGTGACTTGTCTCACCCTGCTGATCACATCTTTTCATAGAAATGTATGCTGTCAGAAGGCATATGAGGAAATAAGAGCGGCTTAAAGGTGTCGAGAAGACCTCGAGAGGTGAAAGGGAGCCCATAAGCAACATCAGACAAGTGCTTTCGATGAACTCCCCTGATGTCAGCCTGGGCTGAGGTGAGATTTATGGGGCCGAGAGCCACACTCATGCCTTTGATTACCCCCTCTCTGTCACGCTCCACACACACGTCACACAGGCCCCGAGGACCGGGAGGTAAAAAGCACGCCAGCAGTGAAAGGGTGGGGATTCAAGTCCTATTACCCTGGAGAGCCCAAAAGCCCCCTGGACTCAGTGCTTGGGGGTGTGGGGCAAAGCCACATTGAGCATGAATGAATCTGGCAGTCATTGCAGTCGATTATACAGATTTTGTTTTTCCTTTTTTTATGAAAATCATCTGTGAAGGCCAGGGGTCACAACAGCAGTAGACAGTGCTAGTTTTTGACGGTCTGCTTTGAAATATTTTTCATGGCAACTTATTGGTAATATGATTTTGTTTAACTTGCAGACTATTTTCAATCACTTGAGTTTGGTGAGAAAATTTATCAGAATCATTTATCAGAACTGTACAGCAAGTTGAAAAGTCACAAAAGTACCAAATACTGAATAAACATGGACCTTTTCTCTCTACCATTTCTTCAAGAATATGCCATCAAAGAAATGTGTGTCATTCCCAAAAACTCAACAAGTTTCAAGTGCAAAGAAAGTATATGACAGTTGTAGAGTGCATACGTAGTTCTTTTTCCACTTAACTATTTATAAGTGGTTGACCTTAGACTGGGCAGACAAGACTCAAAAGAGGACCGCACTCTAAATGTACTATTGAAGTGCCTTGCTCTCAGGACAGAAATGACAGTTCTCAAATAGTAAACTGTACGCATCCATGCCATGACACTGGCTCGGGGATTACATTCATTTTCTGTCTCTGTTTTTGTATTTTTATTTTGTTGATTTCAAGATGCAAGATAGATTTGTTTGTAACATACACCGTTATGACGTGTACAACAATTTGCAGTGAAATGAATACTGGTTAACTCCATAACTGTGCAGAAAGAAAGGATAGATTAAAATAATACTGATGTTAATAATAAATAAATACAAATTAAAACATACATGACCATATAGGCCCATAACTAAATTAACTACTAAATTTACAACTATATTTTATTAATATATTTTAATAATATATTTCATTTACCACTTTCAACCATACAAGTGTTGTTTGGAAAGCTTTTGAACTACCTGAACTGTATGTTTCCAAAGTTGGAAAAAAAAAGAATTAATTTAAACGTTTTTACCTTATAATTTCTGCTGTTATTGATAAGAGACAATGCTAAAGATCAACAGAACATGTAACAAATCTAAAAATTGGTTTTACTAAATTATGATAGATTTAGAATGTTAGAAATTTTGTTTTTCCACTTAAGCATTTGTTAGTGCTTGAGCTTAGACTGCGTGTAAAAACACAAATAAAGCCTCCAGTTTGGAGCAACTGTTGATGTGAGTTGTGCTCCCAAAAAAGAAAACAGGGCTCTCAAAGGAGGGGATGGATCTAGTCTGATAAACATCCATGCCATAACATTGGCTTGGGGATTATGTTCCTTTTCTGCTTCTGTGTCTTCCATCTGCTCAGGGAGCCCAGTGTTCCAGGAGGCTTGTGACCTGGACGCTTGTCTTTGACCCCTTGCACACCCCACCTTGCCTGAACCCCCCCCCCCCCCCCCCCCCCTTTCCTATCCACCACCAAACAAAACTTGCTTCTCCTTAGTCAAGAGGTTTGTGTGTAATAATTGCTGAAATGAAGTCAAAGAGTTTGCTCTCTGCTGCCATTCAGGTGCAGCATAGGTTTCAGCACCATGGACAGCACTCGTATCGCCACTGCTATGGATGAACTGTGCAAAACTGCCCCCTGTGGTAATTCTCTGTTCTGAACAGCAGTGATTCAGAACAGTCACATGATTTTAGTGCTCTGCTCTTCTGTAAATCTGCATTCACTTATAGTCTTCGTCTGTGGTTAAACAAAAATGACCGAGCATACAATACATACAATATCATACACTCAATACATAGATTAAACATAATGTATGATAGCATAATGAGAACAGGTTTAGCTTTCGAAAACACAATATTTTACAGGTCTGTACTTGTTGATATAGTAAATGAAATGCTTTTAAACACCAGGAGCTTCACCTCTGCTCAATTAGCACAGGGGTATGTTTGAGGAGCGTGAGTCATAATGAAATGCAGGCAGGTGCCTGACGATTATCAGATGTGCCACTTGGCAACAGAGCTCTCGCCGCTGAGCAAGGTGGGCAGATGGCTCCTCTTAACTTCAAAGTTTCCCATTTACATAGAAACAGTGCTCTCTCTCTCTCTCTCTCTCTCTCTCTCTCTCTCTCTCTCTCTCTCTCTCTCTCTCTCTCTCTCTCTCTCTCTCTCTCTCTCTCTCTCTCTCTCTCTCTCTCTCTCTCTCTCTCTCTCTCTCTCTCTCTCTCTCTCTCTCTTTTACTCTCTCACTCTTATTTTTTCTCTGACTGTTCATCCAAAACACAAGGTGTACTGACTTAAGATTTGCACCCACAGTTCACAGCCTACAGGGTTTTTTAGGCCACCCTTCCCAGCATCTCATGCTGAGCCAAACATTTGCCTTGAATATTTCCCCCCAATTACCTTAAAAAATGAACAAATGATTTTCAGACAGATCTCTAAATAGTAATAAAAAAAAACCTGTTTACAGTTTGTTTTCAAACTCAAACACTGTATAGAACTAAAGACTGATTCAGCAAGTTCAGGCAGTTTAAGACATTGCTTGAAGTTTTCTATCCAAAACACACAAAGACAAATGGAGAAAACTGTATTTAGATACTAGAAGGTCAAAATGATAGAAGCAGATTTCACCTTTGTGTGTGAACCATCTTTAACCTTTCCAAGTGTTTTGTTTTGTTTTCTTTCATTATTCTATTTTAACTCAAGGACCTAAGTGAGTCCGCCATTAAAAATCAGACAAACTGTTTAACAAAGAAAGGTTTCCAGGCGCTGAGTCGGTTCACAAAAGTCTTTACTGAATGAGGTACAACATAAAAAAACAGCAACACATATTGGCCCCATGGCCTTTATGAGGGTATGTAACAAAGAAGGGAGCAGCCTAATAATAGTCCAACTTTACTCAGGTGTGCCACTCTAGCACCTGTATGTCATTACTTGGCCACTGGGGGCAGTAATCAAAAAGATGGCCTTCTTTGTCTGGCCTTCAAAGGCACACCCATGTGAGATCAGAATAAAACACTACATTTACAAAGCAAATTCAAATACAAACACAATGAGAGGAGTTGATAAGCAGACAAGAAATAAACAAAGGTGTCAATCCCAGGTTCAGAAAGTAAAAACCCTGCCACAAATTTGATCTAAACAGCTCTGAATCAGCCTACCATAATGAGCACTCAGGACAGGTAGATCAGCTACTCAGTGAAGTCACCTGTGTTATAAGAAAAACGTGGCAGGGTTTTTACTTTCTGAACCCGGGACTGACACCTCTGGACATAAACTGTTCCTTGTGGTTCAGACTACAGTCCTCCCCAAAGTCTTCGCTCTCCTTTGAAAAGACCGCATTTTTTCTTCACTCTTGTATAAACACTCTCATCTCTGAGTGGGCCTGGGCTATGCACAGCACAGTCTGCACTGTCCTCTCTCAAGTTTTTTCATCATTATTGAAGTGTAGGCCCAGTCTGGGGGAGCTTTTGGAAGGGTGAACTTCTGAGCTGTTTGCAGAGATATGTTTACATGCAGCTCTTTGCTTTTGACTTGTAGGTACACAATAACAGTTTGAGTACTGTACATTCCTCTGCCTGATATTGCTGGCTCACACACACAGATGCAGTTGCTCCTTAAAGTTCACCATGCTTCATAATAGATTACAGAAAAATGAATCTCTGTTATACAACCATGACCAGTGTACTGGCCTCTCGTTTGTTTTCCAAACTATGGTTTAGGCATCCATCTCTGTAATACCACCTTGAGAGAAAGCTCCTGCTTCACTCTATCTACAGTCTAGACTGACTTCATAGTTTGGGGGGTTGGATTTTGTTATATTGGAATTGTAAATCTGAAAATTGGCTGCAGAGTAAATGGGATGCTCCCTTGGCTTTGGGCACTGGAGTATGACTTTGTATACCTTATGAAATTTCATGCTATTTTGTATAATGCTGTATACTATAATGTCATTTAATTTGGCACAGGCGTCTGGAAAGGGGTACTGTTACAAAGCTGTTTTCTTTGGAATTTATTGGAGTGTTTCCAAAATCATTTAAACCAATAGTTTGGGGAAATATGGAAAACAAGTGAAACTTTTTAAAGTTAGCCTAACTAGGTAACCCTGAAGTATTAATTAAAGATGAGGCTTGTACATTTAGAGAGGCGGTGTTGTTTAAAAAATAAAAATAAAGGTTAGAATGAACTGTACAATGTCAACAAATAATAATAATAATGTGCCATAAAATGCTACAGCAAACCTGCCAAACACTTTTGAACCAAAACATTAAGGACAGCTTTCAGAGCCTTTTCTAAAGTACATGATGGTACCCTTGTATTTTCTCTTCAGTAACTAACAGCTAACATTTTGAAAGGCCCACTTGCCCTTCTGAGCAATTTTCAAATAACCCTACCAAATAAAATCAGTTAAGTTGTCTCCACTTTCCATTTCCCAAAAAGGAAACACTATTCAAAGCAATCATAGACATCTAGTCACAACAGTAAACAAAGAAGGTCCCTTAATTATGGAAAACACAACTCCCCAGGAGTTCTTCTTAGTGTCTCCTTGGTGACTTTACATCTATTTCCTTCTGTCCCAGTCCAGTGTTTCTGGACCAAGTAAACAGAAAGTTTTAATGATATGAAACACACTGCAATTTGTGTTTGTCAGTTTGACATTTCACCTCGGTAAAAAAAAAATCTTTTTCAAAAGGACTCCATAACTCAATTTAACCCCAGCAACTTTCACAAACTTTTAATGTGAGGCACCTGCATTTCATTCAGAGCAGTCATGAAAAATTGATCTGATGGGTCAGAATACACCCACATCATCAAAGTAAATTGTTGATTATCACTTCATCTGTAGTATGAGGACTGCAGTAATTGCCCATGAGTCAGTAAATATCCCAGTATTAATATTAGCACACACTATATTACCATCTACATGAGCAGTAACTGGAGGGGGAGAGCAGTGTCTCTGTGTTCTGGGAAGCACGAAACCACTATGTCAGCCATTACTCAACATACACATAATTGGTGAAAATGAAAACAAAATTTCTATGCATTTAGTGGTGCTGTAAGTATATTACAATAATAATAGCATGCGGCGTATATGGGTGTATTGTGCTCCCGATAGTGCACTTAATGTGAGTAAATGCTTTAGCTGTGCCTGGCGCAGTCTCTGTCCCAAATAACATTTGTTTCGCCATCCATCAGCTGATGCATTTAAATGGCTGTAGAGAGAGCAAGGTAATGCAGTGGAGGGGTGCGGGGTGGGAGGCAGTGTCGTTGTTGTCTCTGGGGAAGTGTCCCTCTCGCTCTCATGCAGTTCGACAGTGTGTTGTCACGCCGTGTCTCCTCCTGGCTCTTTCCAATTCATGTCGGGTAACAGATTCTAATCAAACCGGGGCCTCTGCCCTATCAAATATGAATCGTATAAATCAGACAGCGTGAAAGGAGGACGCCCTGACTCTATGGAGGCCTTGGACCCTGTTTTAGTATTCTCCACTCAGGCAGAGGAATATGCTATCCTCTCGTGTTCCTTACAGCGAACTACACGCCTGCTACACTGCACTAAAGAGGTACTCCACAAAGACTCCAGAGACTTTATCTGACAGATTTTCTTTTCTTGTCCACATTTTTTTTATGGCTCTACAAAGGAAAGGCCTCTCAGGGCAACATGTCAGTGTTAACTTGAGGAGAGGAAAGATACTCTCTTCCCCTGCTTAGTGTTGCCACTCACATGCTGTAATTACATGTTACCTAAAGGAGAACGACTCACAAGTCCCAGCCAGACTCAGACTCATGGCACTGAAGTCAGTACTGACAGAATTTTCTTTGCTCTAAATGGAAGAAGTTGACAATGAGGAGGAGGAGGACAAGTACAACCCAGGTACAACCATGTAATAACTTTTTTCCTTTTAAAGGTTTTTGGTGTTCTCCTTCACTATGCTGACAATGAGGCTGACTGCCAGACTACCAGACATTTATGGAGGGAGCTGTGGGCTGTGGCAGAGAACAGCTCTCGAACAGCACAAGAGGGAGGTCCTGCGGGTCAGCACGCGTAAGGGGCCCCCAGCGACGTGAACGCCGGGAGGGTGGATGGGGGGCGGCTTTGTGGGGCACTTATCCTCTGTAGGGTGCCGGGGGTAGGTTGACCCCTTACAACCCCAGTACAGATCAGGGGGGCGAGAGGGCTTTGTGGAAAATGAGTGCAAACGAGGAGGCTGCCAGCACAAACAGGAGCTCACAGGGCAAGTACACACACACACACACACACGTACACACAAGTACACACACGCGCACACACACACACACACACACAGGAAAAGAGAAAAGGGGTAAAAGATGATGTAACTCTAAGAGAATCGCCTCCATGCTTTTGTGACTTGGTATATATTATATGTATAGTGTGTGCCTGTGTGTGTGTGTGTGTGTGTGTGTGTGTGTGTGCGTGTGTGTGTTAGATTTAATTTCATTTAAACCCTTGTCTCTATAGGAGACACTGCATTGCAAGGTTACTTCATTAGGATGACCATACAGACATACTAAGTGGAAGATTCTGGCTTTAGAAAGTTAAAAGACATAGTCCTGGCATAAAATGCTTCTACCTTTGCACTTGAAATAGGCGATTTTACTAATTAGCTCTACCTAGCTGAAGAGTTGTGCTAATCAAAATTAGCTGGTTTAATGAATGAACATGTGGAATGGACTTTTTTTTTTATTTCTGAAGCTCCTCTACATCCAGGAATTGTGTTAATAATTCAGTAATGTGCATGTAGCTAATCTTAAGCTTTATACACCAGAGAGATTATTTATTGCTGCTCACTGTTGTACACTCATGCTATTCCAAGACCCATTTACACTCTGCCTACAAAACCTTAAGTGTTCACAACTTTGAAAATGAGTGGATTTTTGGCTATGTGCTAAGCTGTCAGTATGTTCATGCTATTCCACTGGCAGACATATCCGCAGTACTAAGGCAGATGGATTCCAGGTGCTGAAACGGATCTCCTGCCCTATTATACTTCCTGCCCTGAGCACCTGAATGGGAGCAGGCGTTATAATTCTCCAGTCGAGGTCACCGAGTGGTTCCTCACGGGGCACTCCGCTCTCGCCCTCTCTCACTTCAGCAAGGGTTGAAAATGACAGAAGGTCACCAGACTAATAGCCTGATAAGATTGATCCTCCCCTCTTGTTTGACCCCCCACCAACTGAATGCTTCCCCATTTGGTCACACTGGTTTGTTATGTGTCACCATCCCTTTTTCCCTCTTCCGTCTATGTGTCTGTGACTAAGACATTGCGGGCCACCTGAGGACAAGGCTGTCTGAGGGGACGCTGAATTCAACACGGTGCTTCAGTAAAGTTCAGAGGCATATTTTGCCGTATGACATTTGTAGGTACAACCGCTTGTGACTTTTAATCACATTCTCCTTCCTAAGGGTAATCATTTTCTCTCCCCATTACATCACTGATAGCTCCTAAGAATATTCCCCAGTACACAGTGTCTTTCTTGCTCTTTTGAGTTAGGTGACTTTGTTTGAACCCATATTTGATAGGACCCAGGCCCATTTATGAGAGGCACCAGCCACCAAATCAGTTAAAAATAGAAAATGTGTGAGTTGCTGATGGGTTAGCCAAAAAGCAAAGCTCCCTAAAGAATAAATGGAATAAAGGCCACGTGTTGATCAGACACATTAGTTATAAGCAATTAGCACTGGATAGGCTGCAATAATGGACTTCTGAATCAATACAGCAAGCCATTACAAGAGTTCATCACACTGAGTTTGTGTATTGGGTGGAGTACAGTATGTGGGACAGCAAAACAGAGTTATTTCCTAACCGTAATGGACTCCTGAGCTGATCAAACAGGATTGTGAGTGGGGTCTTTGCCCACTCCCCACTTGTCTCCCACTCTCTATCTCTTGCTGTAAATAATACAAGAAAGCAGGAGTTATTGAGGGTGGCTGAGAGCAACGCAAGGTGAGAGAAGGCTTTTTTTCACCATTGTTTGCTGATTTCCTTTGACCTGGAAATCCCTTGTGTAATTAGCACACAGTCTGTTGACTCCCTCTTCCATGTTGTATTCAAAGACAAATGCATCCCCTAGGGTACATCACAAGGTGCATCCACAAAAGCATGTCCTAAACAATTCATTCTTCAAAAGATGCGGCCGTCAAAGCTTTTAAAAGTGATCACATTTTCAGTCTTTACTCTAAAGAAGTACTTCTGTGAGTTTCAATGTCTTTTAGGAGTGAAAGCAAAGAGAGTGAACTTACTGCCCAGCCAGTGGAACTAAATCGGAGAATGATTTCTATTTGCTACCATAAAATCCTCCCTATTCACCTGTCTGACCTGCGCAGACTAAGTCATAACAGCTAACTGCCTCTCATCTCTCTCAAACCCTCCACCTCTCCCGTTGGTAAACGATGAGAAGAAGGGAGGTTAAAAGCTGTAACCTCTTCATGCCTTGAGATGAGGGAGGTGTGTCGCCGGCCAAGCTATGAGGAAGGCTCCTAATTTACTTGGTGAGGGCTGGGCCATCTGTTGGGAGAGTCTGTGTGGGCATAGCTTGCATGAAATCAGAGGAACATCTGGCCAAGGTGAAAGCATGAATAGTGTTTGTGTGTGTGCTCGGATGTGTCACCTACGCCAGCAGCACAAATTATGCCAAAGAAAATTGGGGTCACAAGTGCGAAAACAATGGGGTGCATCCGCAGTGCCGGGGCAATTTAATTGAGAAAGCGCGTATAGAACCAAACAGGCTTGTCGCTTTGCTCTGAAGCTCGATTGAATGGAACTTGAGGACCCAAGTGTCCATAGCAACAGGCTCTCAGGGCAGTCTGGATGAAGCCAATCACTGCACTGAGGGCATCCTGCAGGTTAAGTAGGAAGTGGAGGCAATGGTGAAGGTGGCGAGAAGTTTTTCTTTGCCAGTGGGTGGGTGACATTTGGTGGGCAAAACCGCTGCTCTTGTGCATCAATTGACGCCATATTCTTAGCCCCTAGGGGTTTGCAATGTGTGAGAATGTGTGAGTATGTGTTAGTGTGAGAATTTGTAGGTGTATGTAGAGAGGTAGTGGTAAATGTCTTTATACAGGATGGTCTAAAAAAAAAATATGGGACACATTTGAAATGCTTATATCTTGGATTATAAAAATTAAGTATCAAATATATTTGTTGTAAAGCCGACATTCAGGAGTTTTTGATACATAGGTTAATTTCTCTGCACAACACTGGACTAAAATGTATGGGTAGATTTGAAGGTTTTCCCTTATTTTTTTACAAAAACACAGCCACGAACGTTTTAAACTATACACCTGAATAAAAAATGATTAAGAAGTCATTAAATATTGTTAATAGACACATTTAACATTTAAAAATAAAAAATGTTTATGATTTAAATTATGTGGCCGTTAAATAAGTTAAATAATTCCCAGGCCAACTTAGAGACGTCACGTACACAAAGAATACTTCTACTTAAAACAAACCGAACACACTGAACAGTGACACGTAAGCAGTGAATCAATCTGAGATGATGTTTATTCAAAATGAATCCACGTCGTGATCATTGGTAAAATAAAATCTCACATCATTGCCATCACAAAATTGAGATTACTAAATCTGGCTTGTAGTACAAGAAATAAGCTACACACTCAATAGATGCCTTTGATATACCGAAAGAAATGTACAGTGAGATGAACAGGCATTTAAAATAAATAACACAGGCTAAAGTTTGACCTGGAGGTAAATGCTCCACAAAGTTCTTAAATCTTGCTTATTTTTATAATTTTCTTATATGTCATAAAACTCTGGAGTACCGTATCAAACAACATTCTGGTCATACTAAAGGTTCTCATATTGAACACAACTGCCAATGCCTATCTGTTATATAATCTAATTGGCATTCAAAGTGCAAGATTAAAATTCCCCTCAAAGTTCGGATTTTCACCCAAAAACATCTGGAGACCCAGAGCATCAGCTGCGGGACATTGGTCCTGATGAGACAGCACATGCAGCCCACTTGCGAATGAAGAGAACTGTTTTAACACTTTAATCAGTTAATACACAAAGTCTGGATTAGAATAAATTAATTAAGAAACCAAAAAACTTCTTTAAGACAAAAAAAAAAAGACCACATCGTGGACATCTGGAATTGTGAGTTTCAAAACGTGAAAGTCAAATGTCAGTAACGAGCTTATTTGTTTAAAAAAAGAAACAAAAGAAGAAATAAACAAAACAAAAAAACATGAATTTGTTCAGATTACAGCAGAGGGTAGAACTACTCACTTATCCCATCCCAACGACTTGTGCCTATACAGAGCTGATCCAGTGTGCAAACCGCAGTCAGCAGTGGCCCTGTTTCAGTTACTGCCTGATCAGGGCGAAGGAAAAAAGCTGCTTGGCGATCTTCCTCCTCCTCCTCCTCCTCCTCTTCCTCCTCTTCTCTGCCTGGCTGACTCCTTCAGTACTCATCATCACTCACGTCCGAGTCGTCCGCCTCCACCTCGCCCTCAATCACCGACTTCTTCCCTTTGCAGCAGGAGACGATCAGGCCGATGAGGAAAACCTGATAGAGGAGCAGAGTCGTGATGAAGAAAGAGTTGCGACAGACAAATGAGAAGAGCTAGTCAATAGATGGGAGGAATTGAATTGGGGAGCTGCTTTTGAGCAGAGGATTTTTGCCCTGCCAAAAAGGATCACGCAGCACATTCCTATAAACAATCCCATGGTACAGCCCACCGCTAGCAGCTAAATGTGAAATGGTTGCAAGAATTAGGTTCTGTCTGGCATCAAAGACAAGCTGGGTAATCATGCGCCTTTATAATAAAGGCTGGCTACCCCACACACAAACACACACACACACACACACACACACACACACACACACACACACACACACACACACACACACACACACACACACACACACACACACACACACACACACACACACACACACACACACACACCTACAGCCAATAAAACCAAAATATGACACAGCACTAGATCATAATCCTCCAGTGCTCACACTCTCCAAGACTACCTTACGAGCAGCTTCAAAACAAACAAGGCTGCCTACACCTTTTATTCCTTGCACAGCCCTACCTTGACTACCCAAAACACACACACACACACACACACACACACACACACACACACAGTGGAAGTTTAGTCCTCTATGGTATAGCACACAAAATGGCACGCGCACAGCCACTAAAGCCGAAAAATGACCCAACACTCGATCATAATCCACTCACCAAGATTACCTTACAAGTAGCTTCAAAACAACCACTTAGTTTTGCTGCTGAATAAAACACTGCTTAAAAATTGTTTGCTTTTTCCTTGAGATTGTGTGCTGTTGTGCTGTGCTTTAAAAGCAGCCTGTATTGAAAAGAGAGAGATGACTGAGAGATGACTCCAGTCTTCCCCTGGTGGATTGCTCACCTGTCTAAAAGCAATCTTTGAGGTGCAATTAACAACTGGCTTTCTACATTATTGCGCCTTCATTTTGTCTATCTGTTAGACCTCAACTTCAAAACGTTTTGTGCTTTTTTTTGTGTTTTCATCTTCTCATTTTTAAATACAGCCTTTGTTCGCCGGCCTTGCTGCACATATTATGGTGAGGAAAGAACACACCACTCGGAAAAGATGTTGACAAGCAAGGTGCATCCAAACACCTGGTCTGGGCTGATGTGCCTGCCGGACCGTGCCAGCAATCACTGAAATTACACTCAACAGGGTAAAAAAACAGCATGCTGCCAACGGCTCTGCCCTCAGACTCTGACCTCACAACGTGTGAATGGTGGTGGCGCGACGATCAGCTTGACACCACAAGCCTTTGGTTTGCTGAGATTCATTACGCCAGTGTCCAATTCTACTACTGAAGTTATCAAGAGAGCTGTGCTTCCTCTGATGTAACCCCACTTATCCTTCACAACTAGTGAATCATACTGGTCTGAGGGAAAATATAGCTCAAGAAAATTGTACAGACTGACGTAATGGTTTTTGTGGCAATTTAATGGGCAATACTAGGGTTAGGCCACAAAATAGAGGGTTAAACTCTGACTCTGTGTGTGTGTGTGTATGTGTGTGTGTGTGTTTGTGTGTGTGTTGGCGTGGGGTGGAGGTAGGGGTTATTTGTAGGCTTCCCTATGGTGATAATCTTGCTCTCTGAAGAGTTTCATGCTCCCTGATTTCTGAGAGGGTGAGTGTAGCTAGGGTTAATTTTTTGCCTCAAGCTTGACACCACGGTCAGCACTTTGCTTACTTTTAATGAGATCTGCCATTCACATCTTTAGATTTATACCACACTCCCCCTACAGACAGTCGGCAACAGCATGTGTAAATACGTGGACTGCAGTCGGCAGTCACCGCCTGCTGTAACGTGCATTTTTTCAGTGGAATACAGAAAGCAGCCGATGGGCTGGAAACAGGTGGGCTGTCTGCCCTGTGGCAGACCTGGGGCGATCACACAGACAGCTCTGATGGCTCCCATCATATCACACTCACCCCGATAAATGCCCAGTTGCCAAAGTAATAGACGGTGCTGAAGAACCAGAACTTGTGGAGGAAAAGGTAGGTTCTCGTCACGGTGCACTGATCTAGAGAGAGAGAGAGAGAAAAAAACAACACACACAGAAACAATTTCCCCACATTAGAAAAAAAAATATTCAGGGCAAAGTGAAATTACAGGTTTAAAACTGGTAATGACAGAGGAGGGAAAGGTGCAGGTATTTGAACAATACCAGCGTTAAACCTAAATAATGTGCGCTTGAACTCAATGTGACAACTACTATTTTTCATCGTGCCAGGGTTCATCCTAAACAGAGTAGAGCCACGTCCTGAATAAAGCATGAAGCTGATTAATTAAAGTAATGAAACTATCAGGCTTGTATATTTCAGAAATGAATTATTAAGCATGACTGTATTACAAGACAAATGAAACTGCGGCATGTAGAGTGACTCCTAACATAAACCTTCGGCCCCAAATTCAACCCCACAACAAAATAAAACATCAATAAATATGCTGAGCATTACAGTATGTATATTAGTGTGCTGCTTCGAAAAGCTTTCTATCCTTGGAGTCTGTTGGACAACAACTTCTCCCATAATGAAGTGCGCCTGGCCCACCAAAACTCAACTGCGGAAAAGCACCTGTTTTCCATATTTCATGAGTGACCAGCTGGCTGCTGCATTGATGGATAGGGCAACTAGCACAATCAGCCCTAAACAGATACGGTGCAAATCAGAATTTATATTTTCTATCTTCTTTTACATATTCATGAAGGTTTTATGTTACTGTGTTTCCTTGAGTCAGAATTAAGGGCAAGTTGTTTCGCTCTATGTATACTGATGTAAATGTATACACCCAGATATAAGAACACATATGGGAACTTTATGATATCCTGCATGGGTTTGATCTCTGTTCTGTCACAGGAATCACTAGGGGATAGTGGCCAAAGCAATCCTGGCTGGCGATTAACACTTTTTTTTGTCAACTGGAAGCATCCTTAAAGGATTACTTCCACGAGAAACCGTTTAGTACTTACTCTTTTGAAATACGACAGGTCACCCTGAGTTGCACATGCATGCTGCACCTAAAAATGTTCTTCTACCCCGATTGCCTCCATTAGTCAATGAAAGAATGTAGGTGGAAAACGAGTGAATAAGAAAAAGGGCAACAAAATGACGTAAGTTTGTTAATTAGAAAAAGCCATGCCACGATTGTGATTACCGGAGAAGTTTCATTGCAGCACACATTCACTTAGCAAAGTATAGGTAAGTACGTGTGTTTGTTTAGAACGCTAAATCTTCCATTTAGTTCGCTATGGCCGAATGGGCTTTCAATGATTGTAGCCTGTAACTAGCATAGCCGAGAACCTGTCATTCTCCCCGCTCCATCTTCTCCACCAAACTAGAACAGCCTGTAACAGAAGCACTAAAGCATTTTAGGGCATTCATTAATACTAGAGACCACAACAAAATGAATGAAAACATGACGCAAGTACATCCTTAAGGTCAGCCTGACTGAGGTTAACGCTAACCTTGAATTACCAGCACTGTCCTGTACTTTGTCTGCACTTACTTTGTCATGCTTTGCTTAATCGGTTCTCCTCTAAATACAGTTGCGATCAAAATGATTAGCCCCTCTTATGAAATTAGACAAAACTCTTCATTTCTCCATGGAAATGACCATTAACAACAAGTCTTTATAGTGTATTTGTTTCCAAAAAAAGTTTGATTAGGATATTTTACTAATATTTTTTTGGACATTTTATAATCAAACTTAGTGGACGTTTTGTCTTTGTTATTTTAAACAATTGTTCATGGTCATTTCCGTGGAGAAATCAAGAGTTTGGACTAACTGCATATGTAGCTTGACTGCTGTCCTCTACTATAAATTACTTTGGATAAAATGGTCTGCTAAATGTAATGTAATGTCTGTCTGACTGGCTAAAAATATGAGCGCTGTGAAGCCTTGAACATTTTGTACCTTGTTTCTCTCCTGCTGTTTGAAGGTAAACAAAGCCTGTTTCCTGACTCACCCACATCTGCCGGATGGAGATGTTATTCATTTATCAAAAACATCACTGCAGTCCAGAAGAGACTCCTATATGCCTCCTGCCCTGCACTGCCACCATGTACTGTTATTTCGATCTAAGGTCAACTAACTCTCCCACTTAGCACTTCAGGGACATGCATCACCTGTGAGGCTTTCAGTGTGGCCAGTTTGAAAGAGACAGGAGTAAGAATAGGAAAGGAAAGAAGAAGAGAGGGGAGGAGAGGAGAGAAGATGAGAAGACAGGAGAGGAGAGGAGAGGAGAGAAGATGAGAGTGGAGAAGAGAAAAGAAGAGATGAGAGCAGAGGAGAAAAGACAAGAGAAGACGAGAGGGGAGGAGAGAAGAGGAAGGGAGAGAAGACAAGAGTGGAGGGGACAAGAGAAGACAACAGGGGAGAAGAGGACAGGAGGCTAGAGCAGAAATGACAGGAGAGGACAAGAGTGGAGAAGAGAAGAAAAGAGGAGAGGAAAGGAAAGAAGATGAGAGGGGGAGAGGAGAGGAGAAGAGAGGAGGTGTCCACCCTGGAGCAGCGTCTGCGTGGCGTTGGCCCTGGGGCCGGTCGTCGAGGAGGACGGGTGATGACGGTGACGGTGACAGCAGCGACAGAGACAGCGCCAACGATGCCGGAGCCATTAGGGCTGATTAGCGCTGACGTTGATATCCCAGCATGCCCTTTTCATCTCCTCTGGCAGACTGTCTGGCCGTAATGGGGCGAATTAGTCACACGGGGGACAAGTTGGGAGAACGAGAGCGGCAGCTTCGGCTCAGCCGAGACTCCTCTGAGACCCGCCCACACCCACGCATCACCCGCCCCGACACCCAGGGGTCCGCCTGTGTGTCCCCGTGTGCTTTAGGTCGGCGGGTGGAGGGGCGATTTTAGCTCATCTCCTTCATCTTTGCTTCCCACGGGTCAATCCGAATGGACAAGCTGCCAGTCTCAGTTTTTGCAGGGAAACTGAATAATACTGATAATTACCCTGGGCATCATGAGGGGCACTGTGCTCCGCTGCGATCCAGGCAGAACTTTGTGAAGGATATCAGAGTGCTTATTCAGGACTTCATGTACCATTTCAATTAATACTGGACATGTCCGGGAGCAGTAAACCGCTTTATTTCTGAAGTAAACACAGACCTTCGCTGTGCATGTGTTTTCCTGCAGGACTGGGGGATTTTCCAAGAAGGTGGTTAAGTGACTAACCCAGATAAGTAGTAAACCCTTTAATATATGCGTCTTACGGCTTTATTCTCCCATCAAAACAAAGCCATTGGGCCGTTATATTAGGAAGTTTACCAAATGCACTGAAAGAACGTAGCCATGTAAGTTACTAAATCTGCTTTCTGAAACATCCCCCTGGGCAGATGTCTGGAAACATTTGCACTTCTGGGCTCTATTTATTTTCAATACAGTCTGTCTGGGACAACTGGATATCTTTTTTCCCACAAGTGAGTGGGGGGTGTTTTAGAAACGGCACCGCCTGCCTGCCTGCCTGCCTGACAGTGTGGGATGCTTGATGTTGTTCCTTCTATTTTGGGGCGTAGAGGGGTGGGAGGCGAGCGGGCTTGAGTCTGGGAGTGATTAATTCTATTAGGAGCAGGCATGCGGATGTCGCCGCTGCCGAGTGGCCCCGAGAGACTGGCTCCCGTCATTAATTACTGCGGCGGAGGCATCTGCTGAAATCATGGGGATAATGCAACAGCTAATGGGGACGAGAGCACATCCCCGCGCCGGTCGAGGGGGAAGAAACCCAAAAAAGAGACAGAGGAAGGATAGAGAGAGAAGGAGAGAGAGAGGAAGTAAGGGAGAAAGAGAGAGATTGAGAGAGAGAGAGAAAGAGAGAGAGAAAGAGTGAGAGAGTGAGAGAGAGGCAGAGAGAGGGAGGGAGGGAGAGAGAGAGAGAAAATGGGCAGCAAGACTATGTCAGTGAGACAGCAGATTCTCAAATGACAGAAGCTGTCAGTCAAGTGACAAGTGAGGCGCAAGACAAAAAAAAACATTGCACACAAACACTGTATGTCCAGGCAGTGAAATATCGAGCCTCTGCACACATACTCGGTAAGGGGCAAACGCATTACCAAACAAAACATGAAGTCTTGGCACCACATGGTATTATACTGCAGGGATTAGAAAAATAATAGGAGAAGTACATTAAATGGAAAAGACAGATTAAGTCCCTGGCCCATATCCAGAAGACAATTGTAAGGTAATGACAAAACTGCTCACTCGGACACTGGGAATGGATATCCCAGGGTTTGGAATGATTGCACTGCATAACAGTCTCTGAATGCCCGATCAGTCCCTTGGAGTCAATTTCCTCTTTGTCTCTTGCAATTGCACTAAACTCTGGACTTCGTCTGAATGATACAAATACAATGAGCTCCACACAATTGTGTTCCTTTGTTCTTTCTGTTTTTTCTGTCAGTTGAGACAGGCAACGAAATATTACATTTCATTTGATTATTAATTTGTTGTTTTTGTGTGTCTAATACATTTTTTATTACTTATGATTTCCAAAAAAAAGTTTTGCATATTATGAGGGGCTAAATATGATACTACTTCCGAGTGGTGAAAGGCTTTTCTATGTCAGAGCAGACATCACTGAGTGTCCTTTGCAAGATCGTTTTTACTGTTATGCCATAATTTCTCATCTTTTGTTTTGTAGTTTATATTATTATGTGACTGTCACTATCCCTGGCAAAATGCCCATCCTAATCTACTGCCTTGAGACAAACAAGGTCATGCAAAATGGAATTATTATTGCTAAATGAGATCGCCACAGACTTAATAGCCAAGCCCAAGGGTGCTGCAACTGAATAGATAAACAAACACCACACATGCATCTACAGACAAGGTTAACACAGCTATTTAAGCGTTAAAAGACACAGCTTTGCTCCCCTGCTTACAAGCCCAGCTAGGAGACAAAGCACAGCCCCGCACAAACTGGAACGACATTCTTGTTTACAAGGAAGCACAATGAAGCAACTGCAACCATGCCACCTTGTATATCTGCTGCCGCAGTTCTGCAGGTATGTGCTACTGTGCACCGGACAGTGTTTGTTAACTTCACCACAGACCGGGATGTGATTGGCAAAGGACAAAGAAGGCAGGGAAACATATGGAGCACGCTGCAGTGCATGGCGGCATGGCCACTGCACGCTTACAGTGACATCATTTTAATATTTTTAACAAAGTGGGCAATATGAAAATATGTTTTATATGTGTAGCTTTTACAAGGGTTGTCTTCTCAGGTCGGAAAAATCAGGAATTCCTGACTAATCAGGTAAAATCACATGTAAGAGTGAGAGGGTGGGGCCTCTTGGCATTAGGGCTCTTGGCATTAACAGGGTTCCCACTCTTTTTCACTGACAACATTTCTAAACTTTTTCATGACCTTTTCATGACCTAAAGTGAATTTTCCATGACTCCACAGCACCTTAAGTGTGTAGAATTTAGAATACTTTTAGGGTTAAATATGAAATGTTTAACATTCAAAATACTGTCAATGCATTTACTGTCGCCTCTAAAGGCCTAATGATAACAGAACGCTGTGGTTGCATTAGGGAGAAACTAAAATTCCATGAGTTTTCCAAAACTTTTAGTGAATTTACAAAATTCCATGACTTTTTTCCAGGCCTGGAAAATTGCATTTTTTAATTCCCATGACTTTTCCAGGATTTCCATGACCGTGGGAACCTTGCATTAAAGTCATAAAGAGCCAAAGGTGGGGCTGGTGAGCTAAAGGTCAAACTCGTGTCACTGTCACCGAGGATCTAGCCTGAGCCCAGTGTGAACGCATGCTGCCGATGACCACCTAAGAGGACAGTACACACAGACAAATCCCACCTTGCCTCCTTGATAACTCACTGAAATGTGTGCTTTTGATAAGAAAAGCTTAGAAATGGGGAGGGTGGAAGAGGGGGAATGATGTTATCACAGACCAGAGGATGGCGGGTGCCTTCTGAAGCACAAGCACTGGTGGGTTAACGCACACGCACACGCATGCGCACACACAGACACACAGAAACACAGACATTATTATATTATATATTATATCATTATAACACAGACACAGATATTATTAAACTGTGTGTTTATTGTAACTCTACTCCATTAACCTAACAGAGATATACTTGGATTGGTATGACAGCATTACGTGATTACACCACGGCAAGCAGACAGCTTGTCATTTGGAAAGATGTGCGCGATTGTGTCTGTGCGTACAGTCTGTCTGTACATGTGTGTGTACGTGTGTATGTGTGTGTGTGTGGTGTGCGCCTTTTCACAGTACACACTGTTGGTGTACTGTACGCACCAATGCGTTGTGCCCATGGTGAAGGGTGAGGAGAGAAAGTAGTGGCATTCAGTGCGCAAATTCTCTATTCAACCACCAAGGCCTCTTTTCTTCAATGCCAAATGGCATTAAAAAAAACTATTCACCACACATCTGAATAGAAGGCAAACATGTGTCAGGTTGTTTGGGAAGTTAGTGGATGGAGAAAATCAATGGTGAGTACAGAGTATTATCCACAGTGGCTGAAGGGCTGTTGTATCTATGACTGGGGTAAGAGAATGGTGGGTGACTCCATTGAGGGATGCAATGGGCAGGTCAGCGTGCAGGGCAGACAAGGAGCACACAACACACACACACACACACACACACACACACACACACACACACACACAATGCAGGCTTGATTGGTGTTCAGGCATTCAAAAGGAGGCTTCAGTGATGAAGAGGGCCTGAGGTGTGTGAAATATGACCCCACACAAAGACACACACACACACGCACACACACACACACACACACACACACATACATTCAGCCTCACCAACACACAGAGATACATAAACAGAAACACCTTTATGCATTTCATGTACCCAAAGCACCACACCAAGAGAGGTTGCAGTGAAAATGAATCGAAGAGCGCAGGAACACAAATAACCTGGAGCAGACCAGGCCCCGCTGATCAATGTTACCCATATTCAGATCAGGTTAGTTAACATTGCTAATGCCAAAGTTTTGCTCATTCAGAACCTGGGTTAGACCTGGGTTAGAACTGAGGATATAGCAAAATACAGTCTGTACATATAGTTAAAGATTAAACTTTTTTCGGCTTTGTATCTTGCAATGGTGGGGAAACAGGGAGCTGAGAGTAAAAATAAGCCATTTCATACATGAAAAAATAAGCACAGGTTGAATCCGGGTTTCGCTGATGACTAAAAAAAAAAACGGTGTCAGTCATTAATTAGAAAGACTAATGGGCTGGTGCACAGGTTGTCAGGTGGTTGTGAAAAACATGAAATTACACAGGGGTGTCCTTACAAACTTTTCCATTAGTCCACTGAGTGCTCTGGTCTGCCCAATTCAAAGTTGGTGAGACATGCAGCAAAATTGGAAGCTGATGTCATAAAAATTGCCCGTATGCCAGCTATTAGGCATAATGACGCTCATCTGAACTTTGCTAAGGACACCTAAATTAAATCAGCTGACAGGGACCTCGTAACACCAGAGCATCTTGACATGTTCCTGAGGATAAAATGAGCTCAAAAATGCTTACAAGAGGTCTTCCATGCTCTTCCTTCACCAAGGTGCACCACTTAGCTGGCAGGTACATAAGCTAAAAGGGATAAGGTCAAGTGCTGGCCCTACAATTCACTTACAACTGTAGTAAGACCCAGGCAACACATACAGGAGTAAAACAGGCTTCCATCTTTAATTAGATCTGCAAGGGGGTTGGGTGGTCATCAGGCCCAGAATGCCATGAGCTTTTCTGCCTGTTTGCCTAATAAAATGGAACACTTAAAATCACACTTCCTGATCCTGTGACCATAATCGAACAGAAAAAAAGGAAAGAAAAAGAAAAATACAAGCCTGCCAGCCAATCTAGATTAGAATGAACTCTTGCGTGATTAAACGGTTGTTTAATAGTGGTAAGCAGTGCACACTGCTACCAGCCATTTGCACTCTGCAGCAACACTTTTCTTGATTGTTAATCATAATGAGATCATTACAGGAAATAAGGACAACACACGATATAACGCAGTACGCACCACCTCCAGGGAAACTGGCACTCAGATAATTACCGCCACTGAAGAAAGACCTAATGACAGAGGAGTTGATTGCATCATTCATGGGGAACTGAGCATCAATGGTGTGTGTGTGAGTGTGTGTGTGTGTGTGTGTGTGTGTGTGTGTGTGTGTGTGTGTGTGTGTGTGTGTGTATCGCCCAGACAGGGGGTACATATCTGTCTGTACATGGACATGGAAACAATGAACACTGCACTCATCATACTAAACATGATATATGTTGAGATGGAGTGTGCATGGCACAAGAATATTAACTGAAGCCGCAAAAAATGTAGGGAGACTTGAGCCTCTGTGTTTCTCATTGCTGCCTTGACATGGGCATTTACATTAGGACACGTCCATTACTATTCAATGTCCTCTGTGTGTGACCTGCACACATACTGTTTGCCCGACAGCCATGTGTACAGCTTGTTTTGTATGCATGTCACTGCGACATCACAATGATATCAAACCTTATGGCATGTGCCAGATTTTACGGCTTTGCCACAGGGTCATGCACCTCCAGAGTTTCTGTAGCTAGTGCAACACCGCGTATTCAAACACACCTCAGCTGGGCCATTCACAATATAAGCAACTCAGAGATGCAGGAGAGCTTGCTTTGTCTTCTTCTATGACAAAACCATTTCACTCGTCGCTATATGACACAAAACAATTTTCTTATATCAGAAACGAACTTCTTAATGCAAAGGTTGGACAAATCTAAAAAGAGTGTTTATTAGGCTAACTTTAGTCAATTAATCCTACCCTCCTAACATTGCTGATGTTCCTTATGAAAGACCGTGGACCTAAATACAAACACAAAGCAACACAGATGCAAGCATAAGATTCATTGCTTGTCCTGAAACAAACAAGTTTTCCTCTCTGATTTAAGCAAATTGCTTAACTATTAGCTCAACAGTGGCACCTCTGTTCAGGAAAAGATTGCAACTACTGGCGCATCTGACGAGCGCTGGTATAAATGGGTCGAGCGCACCGGTGACATCACACGTTTAATGCGCTATGACAGACACAGTGAGTATACTGGAGCCCTAAGTCAGCCATGTGTCACAGGCTTTTGATCACAGACCTCAGGCATGAGGCAGGACACTGTAGCAGGAAGCCATCTCCTGGGACCCTGCTGGAGGTATATCCTGATCTGTGCTCCAGGTGAAGGCGAAAACAGGCTGTTCCCAAATGTGTCCCCCAACCAACCGACCGACTGCCCACATCCCCCAAACACACCCAGCCACCCACCGTCCCTCCATCATGGGCCCCACCATCTGTGTCTCCGCAGCTGCTCACCTGAGTTACTGGCCTAGCGCTCGCAGATGGTCCTCTACAGTGGTCTGCCTAAACAGATTACTGAGTACACCACTGACCTGTGTCACCTTCACAGGAAGGCAAGGGAGAGAGAGATAAATAAAGAGAGAGAGAAATGGAGAAACAGGAATATAGAGAGATGGAGATGGAGATGGAGAGAGAAAGGCAGAAACAGAGAAAAAGACTGAAGGAGAAAGACAGGGAGAAAGAAAAGAGGTCCACCTGGTTCCATCTGATGTGAGCCTCTTCTCAGAAGGCTTCTGTTCCTCACTACATTTTTTCTTTTCCTCCATCTTTCTCTCCCCCACTCTCTCTCCAACTACGCTGAATTATTCATGCGGCTCCACTAGCCTTGTCTCATATGAAAGGTAGCGAGGCTCGGACGAGCGTCTTTTTGAGGGACCGTAGCTGCATTTTTAGACTGCGGCATGCACCTTGTTTTCCCCTCCGTTCCATTTCCTTCTTTTCAGCATTCAGCGCTTTTGTTTTTTCCCCTCTCTCTCTCTCTCTTTCTCTTTTTTTTTTGGTCTTTCCCCTGTCCCTTCCACAAAGCACTATCCCCACTATCAGTGGCATTTTTATCATCCCTCTCTCCTCTCCTCTTCTCTCCTCTGCTCTGCTGGGGCTGGAGACGGTGACCGAGCCCTCCTCTCCAAAATGAAAACATCAGGATCCCTGGAGAATGTCATCCTGCTCTCTCCGACTCAGGTTTTGCTTTCATTGCCGGTGAGCCGTGAGTGGGTTGAATGAATAGATGGGTAGCTATCTCATCGGCTCAAAGAGGAGGAGAGGGAGAGAGTGAGAGAGAGAAAAGGCAAGAGAAACAGACAGAGAGCGTAAGACAGAAACTTCGAAAAACTAGACTCCAAAGTATTAGTTCAGTTCAAAGTAAACACACACACACACAAAATAGGCACATCATTGAGTGCCACTGCAAAGGTTTTGTGACACTGGAAGATTAAAAACCACAGCCTTTGCTGTTAGCTGTGTGGCAGTTGTCCTTTTCTCCCATATATGCCAGTGACACACCGAAGCAGGCCAGCGCTCCGTGAGCCGGGGCCACAGCAAGCATGCCAACTTTATTAATTTAACTCTTCATTAATCATCTACCCCATTGTAATTCCTCGCCCCATAATTGCAGCTCTTTCATGGCCAATAAGGGATTTGCAAAGTGAACACACTTGACAGTGGTGGCTGATGATTGTTTATGTGTGTGTATGTGTGTGTATGTGTGTGTGTGTAGGTGTGTGTGTGTGTGTGTGTGTGTGAGTGAGTGAGTGAGTGAGTGAGTGAGTGAGTGAGTGAGTGAGTTAGTGAGTGAGTGAGACAGAGACAGAAAGGGAGTGTGTTTGTGTGTGTGTGTGTGTGTGTGTATGTGTGTGTGTATGCATGTGAAAGACAGAAAGGGAGTGTGTATGCGTGTGTGCATATGCGTGTGTGAGGCGGTGCTTGAGAGAGACGGTTACAGCTACCCCAGCTGCAAGCCAGTGCACCAAGAATGACGAGTCAAAGAGATTCATTAAGACTCTTGGCAGCCAGTGCAACAAGAAGCCAGGAGCCTCCAGTTGAGTGGCGGTTTCTTTTGAGGTCGATCGTTTGGAAGCTGCAGTCGGAGTCTCTGATCAATTTAATTTAATGCTCATCAAAGGTCAATAAATCAAAAGACATTGAGAAGAAAGTGCACTTTGAGGCACTTTCCAAAACTCTAAAAATTGAGGAGGAGAATAACAGGGTTTCAGAAAAGATCATACGTGGATATATTCCACTAATTCGGAGAAAGATCCAAACAAAAGTGTGATTGGATAGACACAGAAATGGGACACCCCACAGCTTTAAGTTAGTTAAGGTCCTACCACATGCTTGCCATCCCAGTAGAGTAATCCAGCTGATTCTAACCAACAGTGCTTTTCAGCAAAGCACATGAGCTAATTAGTAACCTGTTGTGAGTGCACGGCCATATTTCTGATATGCCTCTGCTGGGCCTGCTGGTCTAGTTACTTGAATACAGTCCCAAAAAGTGTGTTGCTGTCTACAAATGTTTTAAAACGTATCCAGTGGCACCCATTTCACAAAACAATATATCAACAATATGGCCACAGTGAACAGTGATGGCACAGACTGAAAAACATGAATACATGGTAGGGCCTTGTAGGCAAGGCCATCTCTAGATAAGTCACTAAAGTTACTCTTTTTATGTAGATGTAAAATACATTCCTTTATTATACGGCTCTTAGAATGCTGATGCACGTTTCTTATTGACTTTGAATGGGCCACTCCAACGTCCGGAGGTCAAATATATTTGTATAATGACCGCTAAAAAAGTATAATGACCGCTGTCGATGGCAATTTGGTGCTTCTTTCATAGCATTCTGCAAGTAGTCCATCAGCAGCGGAGGCCATGAAGCAGCGGCAAAATATTGAAAATATGACATTGCTAGAAATTTCTAACTCTCTATTACTGTTTTTTGGCAAGTAGCCGTATAATAAGTGGGGTAATGCTCAGCGAGGCGATCATTCTTGTGGAATAAACCCCTTCAGAGTGATTCAACACAAAAAGGGCACGCCACTTCCCTGTTTATGGGCTTCTACTGACAAGCCAAAACAATTTGTTCAATGTGCGCAAAGATTTTTCATGTATTGTGGAATATGCATGTCTGTGGAATTTGGAGGGACAACATTAAATGCACAGTTGTGTGAGTATACTGGCCCCTGTGAGATCAGCATGACACATGTAATTATGACCGCCGCTAGCGAAGCTAGCGAAAGCGGTCATTATAGAGTTGCCGCGACTTTTTTCCCCCTTTTTTTTTTCTTTTTTTCTTTTTTTTCAGTGAATGTCCGTCAACGATTCCCGGGACACTGAAACTCGGGGGGACATGAATCTTTGTAGGCATGTAGCCCTAGAACATTTCGAGAGACTAGAAGCTTTTGGTCCCCCGGGGCCACCCCCCCGCTGTGCCAGTGTACTGTACGTCAAAGAGGGGGAGACCGGCAAAAGTTTTTGCTGAATAGCTCAGTGAACGTTTCACCCGACATAAAATTTTTGGGATATGTCGGTGTTACAGAGATGTATCGACCCAGCCAATAAACGCTCACTTGAAGCATAGCGCCACCTAGTGATATGGGTAAATGCAAAAATGGGGATTTTGAGTTGCCAATATCTTGGACCGAGAAGGTGGGAACTGCGCAAAATACGTCATGCACGATCACCACAAAGACCTCTAACACCACAGAACATGCCATAAAATTTGGTCCATAGGGGGCGCTGTAATTGTAGAAAATGTCATTTTGCCTATTATCTAGAGAATGCTTACGTTTACAACAATTTATTTTTTCATGAAATCTGTTGACCCTCACGCATTGAAAACACTGGTCGACGCCCACTTCCAACGAGAACAATTTCCGTGAAATTTTAATATTGCGAAAACGAATCTGAACAAACTCGTCATAGGCCGTTCATGTGAATCTCACCAAATTTGGTATATGTCATCTACAGACAATGCTGACAAAAAGTTATCAAAGGATTTATCTTGAGATAAACCGTTCCGAAGTTACACGTCAATGAACATTTAACACGTAGCTTAAAATTGTTCAAATGGCCGTATCTTGGCTATTAAATTGCTCAAATTTGGTCAAAGTTGACATGCCATCTCTAAACAGATTTCTTTTCATGTGTACTAAATTTTGTGACATTTCGTCATAGGGGGCGATGTTTATTGGCGAAGCTAGGTGTCAAAAAACAGTTTTTGTTAAATAACTCGTCAACAATTTTGCCCAAGACAACGATTTTGTGTTAGTATGTCGGTGTTACAGAGATGTATCGACCCAGCCCATAAACTCTCACTTGAAGCATAGCGCCACCTAGTGATATGGATAAATGTAAAAATTGGGATTTTGAGTTGCCAATATCTTGGACCGAGAAGGTGGGAACTGCGCAAAATACATCATGCACGATCACCACGAAGACCTCCAACACCACAGAACGTGCCATAAAATGTAGTCCATAGGGGGCGCTGTAATTGTAGAAAATGTAATTTTGCCTATTATCTAGAGAATGCTTATGTGTAAACTCTCATTTGAAGCATAGCGCCACCTAGTTATATAAGTAAATGCAAAAATTGGGATTTTGAGTTGCTAATATCTTGGACCGAGAAGGTGGGAACTGCGCAAAATACATCATGCACGATCACCACGAAGACCTCTAACACCACAGAACGTGCCATAAAATTTGGTCCATAGGGGGCGCTGTAATTGTAGAAAATGTCATTTTGCCTATTATCTAGAGAATGCTTACGTTTACAACAATTTTTTTTTTATCGTGAAATCTATTGATGCTCACGCATTGAAAACACTGGTCAACGCCCACTTCCAACGAGAACAATTTCCGTGAAATTTTAATATTACGAAAACGAATCTGAATGAAATCGTCATAGGCCATTCATGTGAATCTCACCAAATTTTGTATATGTCATCTACAGACAATGCTGACAAAAAGTTATCAAAGGATTTATCTTGAGATAAACCGTTCCGAAGTTACACGTCAATGAACATTTAACAGGTAGCTTAAAATTCTTCAAATTGCCGTATCTTGGCTTTTAAGTGCTCAAATTTGGTCAAAGTTGACATGCCATCTCTAAACAGCTTTCTTTTCATGTGTACTAAATTTTGTGACATTTCGTCATAGGGGGCGATGTTTATTGGCGAAGCTAGGTGTCAAAAAACAGTTTTTGTTAAAGAACTCGTCAACAATTTTGCCCAAGACAATGATTTTGTGTTAGTATGTCGGTGTTACAGAGGCGTATCGACACAGCCCATAAACACTCACTTGAAGCATAGCGCCACCTAGTGATAAAGGTATATGCAAAAATTGAGATTTTGAGTTGCCAATATCTTGGACCGAGAAAGTGGGAACTGCACAAAATACGTCATGCACGATCAGCACAAAGACCTCTAACACCACAGTACGTGCCGTACAATTTGGTCCATAGGGAGCGCTGTAATTGTACAAAATGTGATTTTGCCTATTATCTAGAGAATGCTTATGTGTAAACTCTCATTTGAAGCATAGCGCCACCTAGTTATATAAGTAAATGCAAAAATAGGGATTTTGAGTTGCTAATATCTTGGACCGAGAAGGTGGGAACTGCGCAAAATACATCATGCACGATCACCACGAAGACCTCTAACACCACAGAACGTGCCATAAAATTTGGTCCATAGGGGGCGCTGTAATTGTAGAAAATGTCATTTTGCCTATTATCTAGAGAATTCTTACGTTTACAACAATTTTTTTTTTATCGTGAAATCTATTGATGCTCACGCATTGAAAACACTGGTCAACGCCCACTTCCAACGAGAACAATTTCCGTGAAATTTTAATATTACGAAAACGAATCTGAATGAAATCGTCATAGGCCATTCATGTGAATCTCACCAAATTTTGTATATGTCATCTACAGACAATGCTGACAAAAAGTTATCAAAGGATTTATCTTGAGATAAACCGTTCCGAAGTTACACGTCAATGAACATTTAACAGGTAGCTTAAAATTCTTCAAATTGCCGTATCTTGGCTTTTAAGTGCTCAAATTTGGTCAAAGTTGACATGCCATCTCTAAACAGCTTTCTTTTCATGTGTACTAAATTTTGTGACATTTCGTCATAGGGGGCGATGTTTATTGGCGAAGCTAGGTGTCAAAAAACAGTTTTTGTTAAATAACTCGTCAACAATTTTGCCCAAGACAATGATTTTGTGTTAGTATGTCGGTGTTACAGAGGCGTATCGACCCAGCCAATAAACGCTCACTTGAAGCATAGCGCCACCTAGTGATATGGGTAAATGCAAAAATGGGGATTTTGAGTTGCCAATATCTTGGACCGAGAAGGTGGGAACTGCGCAAAATACGTCATGCACGATCACCACAAAGACCTCTAACACCACAGAACATGCCATAAAATTTGGTCCATAGGGGGCGCTGTAATTGTAGAAAATGTCATTTTGCCTATTATCTAGAGAATGCTTACGTTTACAACAATTTTTTTTTTCATGAAATCTGTTGACCCTCACGCATTGAAAACACTGGTCGACGCCCACTTCCAACGAGAACAATTTCCGTGAAATTTTAATATTGGGAAAACGAATCTGAACGAACTCGTCATAGGCCGTTCATGTGAATCTCACCAAATTTGGTATATGTCATCTACAGACAATGCTGACAAAAAGTTATCAAAGGATTTATCTTGAGATAAACCGTTCCGAAGTTACACGTCAATGAACATTTAACACGTAGCTTAAAATTGTTCAAATGGCCGTATCTTGGCTATTAAATTGCTCAAATTTGGTCAAAGTTGACATGCCATCTCTAAACAGATTTCTTTTCATGTGTACTAAATTTTGTGACATTTCGTCATAGGGGGCGATGTTTATTGGCGAAGCTAGGTGTCAAAAAACAGTTTTTGTTAAATAACTCGTCAACAATTTTGCCCAAGAAAACGATTTTGTGTTAGTATGTCGGTGTTACAGAGATGTATCGACCCAGCCCATAAACTCTCACTTGAAGCATAGCACCACCTAGTGATATGGATAAATGTAAAAATTGGGATTTTGAGTTGCCAATATCTTGGACCGAGAAGGTGGGAACTGCGCAAAATACATCATGCACGATCACCACGAAGACCTCCAACACCACAGAACGTGCCATAAAATGTAGTCCATAGGGGGCGCTGTAATTGTAGAAAATGTAATTTTGCCTATTATCTAGAGAATGCTTATGTGTAAACTCTCACTTGAAGCATAGCGCCACCTAGTTATATAAGTAAATGCAAAAATTGGGATTTTGAGTTGCTAATATCTTGGACCGAGAAGGTGGGAACTGCGCAAAATACATCATGCACGATCACCACGAAGACCTCTAACACCACAGAACGTGCCATAAAATTTGGTCCATAGGGGGCGCTGCAATTGTAGAAAATGTCATTTTGCCTATTATCTAGAGAATGCTTACGTTTACAACAATTTTTTTTTTATCGTGAAATCTATTGATGCTCACGCATTGAAAACACTGGTCAACGCCCACTTCCAACGAGAACAATTTCCGTGAAATTTTAATATTACGAAAACGAATCTGAATGAAATCGTCATAGGCCATTCATGTGAATCTCACCAAATTTTGTATATGTCATCTACAGACAATGCTGACAAAAAGTTATCAAAGGATTTATCTTGAGATAAACCGTTCCGAAGTTACACGTCAATGAACATTTAACAGGTAGCTTAAAATTCTTCAAATTGCCGTATCTTGGCTTTTAAGTGCTCAAATTTGGTCAAAGTTGACATGCCATCTCTAAACAGCTTTCTTTTCATGTGTACTAAATTTTGTGACATTTCGTCATAGGGGGCGATGTTTATTGGCGAAGCTAGGTGTCAAAAAACAGTTTTTGTTAAATAACTCGTCAACAATTTTGCCCAAGACAATGATTTTGTGTTAGTATGTCGGTGTTACAGAGGCGTATCGACCCAGCCAATAAACGCTCACTCGAAGCATAGCGCCACCTAGTGATATGGGTAAATGCAAAAATTGAGATTTTGAGTTGCCAATATCTTGGACCGAGAAGGTGGGAACTGCACAAAATACGTCATGCACGATCAGCGCGAAGACCTCTAACACCACAGAACATGCCATAAAATTTGGTCCATAGGGGGCGCTGTAATTGTACAAAATCTCATTTTGCCGATTCCTTGCCTTCACAAATCACTCCTACACACTACACATTCAAAACCCACATCCATGCCCACTTCCAGGAAATCATTTACACAGAAATTCTCACCTCACAACACTGCTCTACCACACACTCATCACACCAACAGTTCCCACATTTCAGTATACTGCGGCGGTCATACCATGTGGTACATCTAGTTAGATTAAAGAACCTATGTGAAACTGGACCCTATGGCCCCTATGATATCAGCGTGACACATGTAATTAGATCAAAGAACCTATGTATGAAATGGGCCCTCATGCCAAAGTGGTTTAGATATGCTGCTGGAACTTTGTGTTGCTGATAGCACATCTGCGATCATGATTAAAGATAGGATCTTTTTCACTCCAGCCTTTGTTGCTTGGTCTTTACCTTTTATGCTACACATGTGTTGTGATATTGAAATAAAATGTCAATGTGCATCAAAAGGAGGGTCGCTACAGAGTCATATAAGGGCAGATTTCACAGCAGTGTGTAGGTAAGGCCAATCAATCCAACCAGTCTTGGGGTTGACTTTTTTTTCCTTCACCTAATGCAATCGCTGTGAACTTTCAGCAGTGATTGCCTTTTTGAAACAGACTTCAAAAGCACAAGACACCACGTAAGTGCACAGAACAGGTGGTTTGGGAAATGACTAAGGCACATGAAAACTATAATAAATGGAATTTTTCTGAAGGATATCGAGCAGAATCCCAAGAGAGATGTGTCCAATTTAACAGCAGGTACAGGATCAAAAAAATGTGTGAAAAATGTGCAGAAAACAGGAAGGTTAAAAAGAAGCACTTCTTTTTTAAATGAAAAATACAACTGAACATCTGCCACATCTTTACCTCCTTTTCAATCAAAAGTCTTTGAAACGGTGTCTGAATCTTTAGAAAACATTCTTTCCTTCCCTCAGTGGGGCCAAAAGCACTTCCTGTATTCATAAAGACAGTAGCATCTTGACTGACACAAGCGATTGTCAGTGGAATGAAAAAGTACCATATTCCCTCAAATAATCGCAAGGACTAAATTAATAGACAGGCCCAGTATAATGGCCGGGGGTGTGGTCGCTATGAACAAATAAAAACCGGGCCCAAAATAAAGGCTGTGCAAAAAAGTTAAACACTGGGTAAAATCATATAAGAGGAACACGACCCCCAGTGTTTCATCTTTAGAACTCCACTGAAGCCTACCGGAAGCTTCCGCCTCACAAGAGTAGAAAACTGTTCTTAAACCTAAGCGTGAAGGCCATAGAAATGGCTTGGTTTTTTTATCAATTCTATGCATTTTTGCAATTTCCGACCATTTCTGCTTAATTTTACGTTGGTTAAAAGCAGGCTATGCTCTTTTGTTCCCTTAGCAACCATCGCCATTGGTAAACAAAAATAAGTTTACGCGATATAGCTGATCTGGCAGGTATTTGGCTGATAAAAAAAACCATCAATTTCACGGTATAGTAACATACACAACTTCACTGTCGAAAGAATTATTGTTGACATATCTTTAAATTACCGCTAATTTGACTTTTGGCTTTGTTTTGATTAAGTGCTGTGAGTGGAACAATCTGCTACTTGTGTTGCATTCCATGGTTTAGTCAATAAGCATTATTACCACAGCTTCTAGAGGCCTGGGCTTTCTGCAGGTAAATAAAGGCCCCGGCCACTGTTTACGGTACTGTAATTTTCTACACCCAGGCATAATAAGCTAATGGTATATGTGTACATGAAGACAGGGAAATGAGTCCTGAGTTGGCATTTAATAGAGTCCGTGAGGTTGCTAGGGAACAGATAGGCGATATGATTTTATGCAGTGCGTCAGTATATTCTGGGTTTTGGCCCTGTTATTTGGTCTTTCCGGATATATATGACAAGATTGAGAGAGTGATGGCACAAATCGCTCGGTGTCTGGGTGCACAGTGTGGTGCTTACTTAGGCATGGAAGCTCACTTCTTACTATGATCAGAGAGAGGTACAGAGGTGAGGTGCCCTCTGCATCAGTGACTCACCATATGGAAGCGATTGACTTTGAAAAGGAAGTTGAGTCAAAGTAGAGCTTTAGTGTTTTTGTCTTGTTACATGATCTTCACTACAAAGCAAGAGCAACAACACATTTTTTTCAATAGCTTTCAGACTATTCATGATGAAATTCGCACCTGAACTTGAAAGCTGCTTCATGATTGCATTAATTAATTTTCTCCTTTTATAAAACAAAAACAACACAACATTTTAAATGCATTATTGAAGATGAAATGTTCCCCATTCAAAAATACATGAAAAAAGGCCAGAAAAATAAGACAAATACATAAGAGAACAAAACTTAAAAAAAAAAAAATATATATATATATATATATATATATATGAATGAAATAACCCAACATGAAACAATGTAAATGGCTGTAGATGTAGATTCAACAATGTGAATGTCTTATCTTTGGAAATAAAAAGTCTTGTAAAAAGGATTCAGCTTCTGTCTCCATTCATCGGGCTAAGCAGGGAGCAGTGGTGGTCTGCCTAATATGCCTGCTGACCGACTGACTGACTGACTGACTGCCTGACCTCCTCCTGCCCAAACCACTGCCTGGGGCTTTCAATCTCAACCTCCCGCCAATCTGCCCTATCAAGATACACTGCCAGAGCTCCAAATAGGATTTCAACAGTTAATTACGATAAAAGGGGGAAAAAATACATCAGTGGAATAACATTATTCATTTTTCCTTCTGTGTTTGTGTGACCCTGGCTTCACCCTGCGTGAGGGTGCTGGGTGCTGGTTAAGACCTCAGAGGACTGAGCGAGGAAGTGAGATGAGATGAGATGAGAAGAGAGGAGAGGGTCATTCTTATGCACTAATGTCCCTCAGCTGACCTCTGTATGGTGCACACTATCCAATCTGGAGAGGAACATTAGGAACTATTAGGCCAACCAATAGGGAACTTATCCAACCAATGGCTTGCACACAATACCCCCCCCCCCCCTTTTCCACCACCTCCTCCTCCCCCACAGTCACTGATAGGTTTCATACCTAAACCTTAACACAGAGGAAGGAGGGGGATTGTCTCCGCAAAGGTAGACAGCTGGTTGTGATTGGTGAAGTCACTTGTGAAGTCCTTGTAAACGAAAGAGCGAATCACAAATGCATGAAGGAAAAATGTGGTTGCTGTGATGCTCACTGAGTTTTCAGATAGGGGGCAGAAAAACAAATCCCTCATGGCTATAATGAACTGGCACACACAAACAAATCAGCCATTATAAAACAGCAAACACTGCAAAGTAAGCTAGACAAGAGCTGGACCGCTAGCAGCACACAACATTAAACGATCCATCTCCTTATGAGGACGATGCAACAGACCCAGTTACTTGGCACTGAGATCTTTCTGTTGTTACTGTTCTTGCAAACACACACACAAGCCTTGGGACTACTCGTACATCGCATGTACACATATGGCAGCGATTAAACACAAACATGCAAAGACACAATCCACAACTCTTAGTATTTTGAGTATTCTATCCTGAATTAAGTGTATGTCCTCTGCGTGTCGGCAATTTGTGCAAGTCTTTTTTTTTTTTTATAAGACCTCTGAAATGACAGACTACAGAGATGTCAGATATTGATAGAACAAGTGTTGTTTTGACAAGTTGCAATAACAACCTTTAAAATTGATGGCCACAGGTTGTTAAAAAACAAAACGGGGGGGGGGGGGGGGGGGGGGTGTAGGTGGGCTTCATTTGCATCTGCAGCTGCACGATCGCACTGGAACATCCAGCAATTTGGTGACTGGTAGCCATGGCAACACACTAGATCCGCCAGATATACCGCATGTCTCCGTGGGTCCAGGACGAACACAGGCATAATATTATTAACTTGGGCCAACAGGGTGGAGAAATGGTTTTTCCTGTGCATTTCGTTCTCCTGAGCCATCTTAACGAGTTGGCCCTTCTCATATATGCCTAATTTGACAGCATAAATTGTGATTAAGCTCTAGGTGACCCTTGCTTTCAGACCCGCATTTAACAACTGGGATAGGCGGAAGTGGTTTTTTTTTTGGCTCAATTTAAAACATGATTACCTAAATGTGTGATTACTGTTTAGTGTAGGAAATACGAGAGACACAAGGGTGGGGACAAGACCCATCACCGATAAAAACACAAAAAATACATCAAAGTGAAAATGCAAATGCACACACATGCACGCACACACACGGATGTGATTTTCAAAGGACAAAAAGCCAGGAAAAGATATAAAGCACACGGTGGCCATCACACATGACTTCATTATGATACTTTTATTAAAAAGTGCAATATGCATATATGTTAGTGCACAAGCGCTGCCTGATTTGCGTGATTTAAGAGGGTTACGTTTTAAAGTGGAAAAGTCAGGATTTCCTGATTTATCACAAAAAAAAACATACAGACACACATGCACACACGCACATACAAATATAAACACAGGTACAAAGAGGCATACAGCACATAAACACAAACATACACAAACACCACAATTCCTCGCGGGGGGAAAATGACAGACTCTCGACTACATGAAGACATAAACGGCCACAGCCAAGAGGCACAGGAGGCAGTGCAAGGCTGGAGCAGGGGGGTGCACCGTGCCAGGGAAGTGGAGAGGGGCTTTGTGCATGGGCTCTGGAGGCTATGGAAGGAGGCTATGGAGACTCAGCTCGGCTTGGCTATGCTATGCTATGCTATGCTCGGCTGGGCTGGGCTCAGCTTTGGCGACCCCTCCTTGTCGCATGTGTTCTCCCTGCTTGACACTTCCTCCTACTCACGCTTGGTTGTGCAAAGGGCTGTTATGCAAGGGGGAGAAATGCTTTCCAAAGTGAGCAAGGACGGGTTTGGCTTGGGAATTGTTGTCTTTTTTTCACATACAAAAAGTAAATGGGTAAAGGCAACAGGCTGGCATGAGTTGTTATTGTGTGTGTGTGTGTGTGTGTGTGTGTGTGTGTGTGTGTGTGTGTGTGTGTGTGTGTGTGTGTGTGTCACCGAAGGAATGACAGAGTGGATGGCAACACGGTCACAGATGTGAGACAAGTCACTTAAAAACAGAGCTGCGAGGATGGCTACACCTTCTGAGATATGCCCAGACAGTCATTTTTGACTAACAATAAACACTTCAACTGGAGACTATGCTATTCATTTCTCAGGACATTTAAATCTTAAATGATTAAGTAATTCAGCTCAAAAGCCTCAAAAAAGTTTGCCAAAGCATTGCAACCTTAGTACACCCATTCATCACAAGTATTTTTTCTTTATTTGAATGCAGAACTGTGGTGTGATAGCCTAAACTGAGAACATCGCAACAATGTCATACTCCTCGCACACATGAACCTTGGACATGACCAACTGTCTAAAAGACAAGGCCTGGGTAAAAAAAGCCCTTGATAAAAGTATACCAAACTATGAGAAAAAAAATGGAGGCGTTAAAAAAAGATCTTTGCTGTGTCAAAGTCACAATTCAAAACGTCATGGAAAAAAAAGAAAAACAAATAGAAGACTACAGCAAAAGAAATGGCAGCAAAAGAATGCCTCTCTTGACATGCTCCTTTACAGGTACTGAGAGAGAGCTGTGACAAATCTGTCAGAGGGATGACGTCGCTCTCGCTTCTGTTCGTCGCATCTGCAGGCTTTAGTGTGGCACTGCAGTGATAAGAGAGGCTCTGTGTTCTCTGCTCATGTGAGATCCAGAAGGAAAAAGGCCCCCTCTGAACGCTTTTGAAGGCATCCTTGCATGGCCACTGCACCCAACATCAGGCCGTCCACGCTGACCTTGGACAAACACAATTAATGAACTGTGGATTTCAAGGCTGCCAGGGAGCAGCCCCTGCTGGGCATTTCAATGAGATGGTACAGACACACACACACACTCTCTCTCTCTCTCTCTCTCTCTCCCTCTCCTACACAAACACATACACAGTCTCTCTCTCTCTCTTTTTCTTACTCACACACACAAACACACACATACACGCACGCACGCACACACACACACACACATTTAAGGAGAAATCGTAGGAGTGGAAAGAGGACCCATACGCAGCTAATGAGGCATTGTCTTCAGCTCTGCTGGAGGACATGGCCAAAGAGCGTGTCATCACCCAAGTTCAGGGCCGTCAGTCTTGACCGAGGAAGGGGGACCTTCTTACCCTCCCTCCCTCCCTCAGCTATGAAAGCCTCCATAGCTCACCCTTAGGGCTCATTCACACCAAACACTCTACGTGTTCAGCGCGTGCCCGTATTCTGTCCGTATTCTGTCCGTATTCATTTAGAATGCACGTTAGCAGATTATACCATTCCCAACGCAAGCGTGCTCTGAGCGTATTCTGAGCGTGGACTACGCTCAGAATATGGACTGCAGCTAGAAAATGGAAACCAAGTCTATTTTTCTGCGCGTGTTCTGCGCGTATTCAGCCAAAATCCCATTAAAAGCTATAGGCACAGCTATACAATTCATGTCAACTGTGCTATCAATGTCTGTATTGACACAGGGAATACCTCAAAAACCTAGCGACTGTCTGCAAAATATTACCACTCGCTTACAACTGCATGAAACAAACGCTGGAAAGCTATCAATATTGGGGTTATCATATCAGATCTGCACTACAAGGGCATTGACTAGCCTATATAAACACAGAAACTGAAATACCTGTGAAGTAGTCACACTGTCCAGTCAAACATGTTGTAGGTATAATAGTGGTGGAGCTTTTATGTTCTTAAAGGAGAACTTCGGTGTGAAATGAAAATTGGCATGTTAAAACATCATACCGAGTTGGTATGATGGCGAGTTGGTTTAATAGGAAGAAGCAAGATATCGCTGAAGATTTCTTTGTCGGAGTATTCTTAATGCAAGAAGAGCCTCAATCGGTCTTCTGTCGACCACTCGAGCTATAAAAAATTGTAACCTCGTCATTCAGTGTTTCCTATTTGGTTTTATAAGCCACTGGGCAAAATTGAGGTCCATAAGTCACTACATTTAATAAATACATTTATTTATCCGAGGTAGGAAAAAGTGACTGTTGCCAAAGAGGCAGAGTTTATCATAACTTTATGGAAGGGGTTAAAAATGAGTTCGCTTTTTTTGTACCAGGAGTGAATAAAGGCTTTGACAACAATCAGCCTACATGATTTAGAACAGTGTCAAATATTCCGTTCGTCTTATCGAAGTGCCAAGTTGTACTAATTGTTCAGTTGTGCTTTCTAAACAACGTTTAACATAAGGAAATAAAACCAGAGAAACACATATTGTGTTTACTAAAGTGAGAGATAGGGAAACATGGCTATGTGCACCTAAAGACATTGGCCAAGTGCATTTAAAGACGGGGCTTCCCGCTCCCGCACTGAATACGCCGACATGTCCGGTGTGAATGGTCATACGCTCAGAATACGCCCACGCGCTGAACATGGCTACGCGCTGAATACGGTCAAGTCGGTGTGAATGAGCCCTTAGAAGTGCAGGCCTGTGGGTGTCAGTGGCCACCTCAAAGCCGTAGCAGATCAATGTGGGCTTAGCCAGGCCACCACAACAGAACTTCTTCAGTCCACACCAAATCCCACTGGAAGTGCTGAAGTCTGTCTGGAGTGTCTAAGACGGAAATGCCAGTGACAGATGTTCAGACTTCAAAATGCGAACTCCAAAAACTCCTAGAAAGTTCTCTCTCCTGAGCTGCCACTCCATCTGAACCTGGAGTACAGCTAGGGGAATGGTGTACTCCATATGGCCTTTACCGAGTACTCGAAAGTCGCAGCTGACATCCTGTCCCTCACCTTCAGCCAAGTGAATGGCATGAGGAGGTGTCCAAGGACACATAACAGCGCACCTTCACCTGCTACCAGTGCTTAGAAGGATTTAGAAGGATTTTCAACCATGTCTCTACACACATTCACAGTGATCATTCAGCTTTAACCGTAAGAAGGCAGCAACTTGTGCTTGTGCATGCAAACATACACCCACAGATTTCGCTCACACTTTAAGTCAGGTTTTGACAGTTTTCTGTCTTTTCATCTGACATTACCAGAAGCGTTTTTTAGAGTGCTCACTTGGTAAGCTCTGATAAGCATAAGGGGAAGGGCTTCACTAAAGCTGTCACTCGTGACTATGGAAATTATACATTTGGCCCTGAGATAAGACTGTCATGTTTCAGCTTGCCGAGCTGTCACTGGGCCATCGGTTGCTGTCCTGCACTCCGTGACAACAGCCTCCTGCCTGGAGGCACGTCTGATGCCAACTTAAAGCAGGATTGGCCTCTAGCCTCTCTCTTAGCATCTAGGCCTCTCCTTTTACTTTTAGACAAAGCCCTTTTTTCATCTTTAGGAGTGATTTAGGTTAGGTAAGAAATCTACTCTGCAACAGAGCCCACTCATACTCCAAATTTTTACTATGCTTGTCTTGAAACACACTATGGCCAGTGGTGGCCTGGCACAAATCCATAAACTGTAAGAAGTGCCACTGAGGTATCCTGAGCATGGTACTGTCCCCACACACCGCTTCCCGGGCGTTGTCGTCATGGCTGCACCCTGCTCATGTGTGTGATGGGTTAAATGCAGGTTGCAATTTTGTTGTGTGCAATGAAACTGCACTGTGTGTGCACTGTGTACTGTGCTGTGCCATGTAATCACAATGACAAATGGGAATCACTTTCACATTATATAATATTGTAATGGGTTCACTTGCTGTGTAAACGTCTGCTGTGATTTGGTTTTGGAAAGCATTTAATAAGGGTCATGTCATAATGCGTAAACCAGTAGTATATCCATCTAGCATGAGACAGTGATTTCTGGTTATACATATAACAGATGTACAATTCTTTTTTAAATTGTGCAAGTATTAATGCTGTGTATTTGACTGTTTCATCCTTTCCCCTTTATTATTTGGGACTCTTGCAGGCAATTAGTGATTATCAAAATGAATCAAGGCCAAAATCTGACATATGGGCAGCCTCACTCCATGCTCCAAAAAAAAAATCAAAAAACACCTCACCAGTAACAAAATCACAAACAGTGGGAGCCATTTCGCCATTTTTAATAGCCTTAAACAAAAAAAAAAAAAGAAAAGAAACAGGGGGACAAAGTTGGCTGGTTGCAGTGTGCGACGTACAGTACTCGCCTTGTTTGCAAAGGGCCCTGCTGGTCTCGTCAGCCATTGTGTTATTGCTTTTTTCGCTGATGGCGGGAGGCAGACACACAATGAGCACTGAGCACTGACCGCAGATGGACGCGGGCCAGTCGCACGCGAGCAGATTGGGAGAGTGCGATACTTGGCAGACGAGGCGGCCCTTGAAACTTCGCTGGTTTAAACTGTGAGTCAACTGGAGATGGATCGATTGTGTGGGGTGACCCGCAGAGACACTTCTGTTCAGCGGATTTGCTCGCCGCTTGGAGAGGCCGGGGCTTGCGTAAGCGATTCAGTGGGAAGATTATGGTGTTTCTCTTTACTGTCATGCAAATGTGCCCCCCGTCTCTCTCTGTCTCTCTCTCTGTCTCTCTCTCTGTCTCTCTCTCTCACTGTCTCTCTCTCTCTCTCTGTCTCCCTCTCTCTCTGTCTCCCTCTCTCTCTGTCTCCCTCTCTCTCTGTCTCTCTCTCTCTCTGTCTCTCTCTCTCTCACTGACAATTACACACTGAAGGGGAAGTGTACACTGAGGCACAATACCTGACTAGAGGCGAGCCATCATGCTTACTTTGGCAGGCCACACAAGCCTGAAGTGATTCCTGACAACACAAGTGATACAAAACACTCCCTGCTGAATGTGGTAGGATACAAAACAGCAGGCAGAATTACTTCAGTCACAGACATACTCTAAAACAGACACGAGCAACACTTGGTTCAGCCTGGTTCAGTTTCATTTAGAATTTGATGACAATTATGTTTCCGTTTGTACGGAACGGAACCCTAAACTGAACGTTTAAAGTCTTGTTAAATAAGACTGAAGTGTAAAACATATGCTACCATGTTTAGCGTAGTGTGAATGTAGTGAGACCAGATGTCCCTTCTTTATTTTAGTGCTCCAATTTGCTCTTTTTCTATTTGAAAAAAAAACAAAAAAAAAAAAAAAACAAACAAAAAAAACGGTATCCCTATTTTAGACACAGAAATATTATTACTGCATACGTGAGCTCATCAACATCAACTTCCTGTGGTCTAAACAATGCCCTTTGTACAGTTTGATAGAGAATGAGTTCTGATATGTTTGAATAATGTGTGGCAAAGAATATAATGCAATTGGAAAATATTATATATATATATATATGTATATTAAATACATTGACTTGAATTGGCTTGAAAATTATACAACATTTCTGTTTGATGACTGTAGGCCCACAAATATCCAAGTTGTAAATCAGTGTTTTGTAGATATTTTTCTTTGATTTTTGTCTCTTTTGTTATTGAAAAATTATGTAGACGTTCTCTAAGGAATCCATTTGACTGAGCTGTCACAACCAATATATATAAAATGTCTTCACCTGAAGAAAATTAAGAGCTGTGTTCAAAGACCAACTGACAAATTTAATACAAGAAAATAACATTCAGATGTTGGGTGCATTTGATGTATAAAGTTCAGTCACATGCCGCTGACAAGGAAATGTACTCACACTACCACCTCACACATACACAGATCACATGAAACTATATCGATTATTCATGCACTCTTTAGTTATGTTCATTATACAAACAGTGTCGGTTGTCCTCCGTCATGTGCACCAATTACCACTTTGTGCTAATGACTCTGTGTCTTGCGCTAAAGACCGCGCTCTCAAACCAATCTGTTCAGATCACTCCCACTACACCCCACACACCCCTCATATGAAGTTGTCTACTGAAATATAGAAGTGAGGGAACACGTACTGTGGGACATCGCCACAGATGACACCCATGATGCATCTGTTTCCTCAATATGTTAAACAGAAGAGACCAGCACCCGTCTCTTGTTTAAGCTGCATGAACTCTCGAGATCTCTCTCTCTCTCTCTCTCTCTCTCTCTCTCTCTCTCTCTCTCTCTCTCTCTCTCTCTCTCTCTCTCTCTCTCTCTCTCTCTCTCTCTCTCTCTCTCTCTCTCTCTCTCTCTCTCTCTCTCTCTCTCTCTCTCTCTCTCTCTCTCTCTCTCTCTCTCTCTCTCTCTCTCTCTCTCTCACACACACACACACACACACACAGATGCATGCAGAGACACACGCACATACACAGACACCTCAGTGCTTGTTTGCACATCTCTCGCATAACATCACACCTCATCCCTCATTAGGCTTCGACACTCGCTGCCCTCCATGAAAACTCGCTCCTCACAACGTTCCACATGTGTAATGCTCCACATTCGCTGTGTTTTCTGCGTCTACTCGCAAGGCATTAAGCGGATGAATAAATAACAACGATAAGCTGCTGTTGCCTGAGAGGGAGGTGATGACTCCTTCTGCGGAGTCTGTGTTCGCTTGAATGTCTTAGGGTGTCGCGGTAAGTTGTGTTCACGCTGCGTATACAAGCAGACTTGACGAGCTGGTTGTAAGCAAAATGGGCGCCCTCGATATTAATTAGTTGGGCAAATAACAACGCATTGGGAGGGATTATGTGCTCGAGCGTGCATGATAAACGCTTGCCTCTCTGTTGTCACTCGGTTTCACACCACAAACTCTTGTTTCTGGTGCTTAGCTACGGTGGCTTGCTAGAACGCTGGCACACTTTCCCCTCCTCCACTGATGCTGGATGGAGATAAGAAAAAAAGAAGAAGAAGAAGAAGAAGAAGAAGAAGAAGAAGAAGAAGAGACTCACCCTCAGGGGCGGCTGCATCACAGATCTTGGTGGTGGCTGTGGTGTGGTTCCCTGGGGAGGGGGCTGCAGTGCTCTCATACCCAAAGGACTGATCGAGGGTGGGCAATGGGAGTCTGGCAGAAAATGAAAAACAAAAGCTTGTGTAAACCATCATCTTTGTTTTTTTTTTCTATTGATAAAAAGAATAAAAAAAAACTGAAAAGACCAATTGCTCAAACTAATATAAAATAACAAACTAAATACATACATTAAAAAAAATCATCAGATGATGACCGCAATGTCATCTTGATAGTAACAAGTGCATCTGTGCAGCTATTGAATGATATTCTCCACTTAGCTTATATCTGTCGGTGGGAAAGAGAGGCCGATAACTGTAGGGGAATATAACTGTGACAAAAGTAATTAAGCACCGGTCAAACTAATTTCGATCCCAAGGCTATTTCCCACAGTAACAGCGTGAACAATCAGCATCACACGTCGGAGCTTGTTAGCGCATGACAGCACTGCATGAAACTGCACTGACACCCACAGCAATTACGTCTGACAAACATCTGCATCGGAACACACAGGAAGTTCGCCCCTCCCACAACCAACCTGATAACACCCATCAAAGTCATGGCTAATTAGCGACTAGCTAACATCTAATCCCATACTGGACTATCTGTTCATCTGGCACGTGATGACAGAAAAGTGTGGATTCTTGTTTAAAATGAGAAGCGACAGAAATTTCCCACCAAAATCACCTTGCTCTACTCGCCTCATGATAATAATAAAGCCCGTCGTTAAGAGGACACGTAATGAGCTTATGATGTCTTATGGCTGAGTATTACCACTCAGCTCCCTCCTCGCTGTGCTAATGTCTTTTGAGACCACACTGCACAACTAGAACATCCGCTTGGCTGGGATGTAGACATCCACAAATTGGGACACTTTAGTGGATTGTTCTAGAACAGAAAATCCCCCACCCCAATACACCGCACACACACACAATCTCCCACAGACACACACACACACACACACATAACACCACACACATACACACACACACACCTCACCGGTCCACAGTAAAAATCCCACTGGGGCCCCGTGGCCTTTATAATCATCCCCAATTGATCAAGATGTATATAAGTGGTGATACGTGTTGTCTTAGGGCTAAAAATAACAGGCCGTGGGTTCGGCGTGTGTGTGTGTGTCTGTGTGTGTGTGGGTGGGTGGGGTTGGTGGTAGAGAGAGATAGGGATCCATTCATTGTTTGCCCCGCTGTCTGATGTGCAGGCTCACACTCCTGTGCCTGTGCCGTTTCCCTAATTGCGGTCTCAGGCGGGAGAGAGAGCCGCAGCTCTAATAAGCCCAGCGCGGCTGCAGGCCTCCATGGATTGACTCGGGAGGATGGCAACAGTGAATGACAGCCGAGGCTGGGGGTGGAGGCTGGTGCTGGGGGGCCTGGGGGGAAAGGAAAGGAAAGGAAAGGAGGCAGCCACAACTGGAGCCGCATCGACAAACAAGTCAGGAGAAGCCAGGCGGCAAGTGAATGGAATTCAGTCCCCACCCAACCCCACCCTCCATGCTGGCTGCACGGTAGCTTTTAGATGTAGCAAAAAAGCAGGGGGTCAATATTACACAGTATGTGTGTGTGCTTAGGTGTGTGTGTGTGTGTGTGTGTCTGTGTGTGTGTGTCTGTGCTGAACATAGTGATTTAATTCCGCTTACAGCTATGAGGGTGGATACTGCAGAGAGCGCTTAGATTTCTGGCTTAACTGGTCAGCTGAGCCGCCCGCTGGGATGTTTACTAAAGACAGTGGGATGCCAGTTACTGCAATGAGCCAATCATGGATTTTTAGTCTCTCTCTCTCTCTCTCTCTCTCTCTCTCTCTCTCTCTCTCTCTCTGTCTCTTTGTCTCTCTCTCCCTGTCTCTCTCTCTCTCTGTCTCTCTCTCTCTCTCCCCCTCATCCCCTCCTTTTGTCTTGTTTGCCCCCTGCCTCTGCTGCTTTTCTTTTTCCCTCAGGCTACTGTGCCACTGGCGTCGTGTTTGTCCATCGCCCCCCAAATGGCGAGCGAGCTGACCAGAGCTTGTGAGCCTCCTGCTGCCCACTGCTCACATAATAGGCCTGATGGCACAAACAAGGGCCCTGGGGGGGTCAGTGCACAGCAGACAAAAGAGGAGAAACCGAGGGGGGGCTGCGGGAGGGGTTAAATGTCCAGCTCTGATGCTTGATGGAGCTATGTGTAGGATTTTTAGGTTAAAGGAGAACTTCGGTGTAAAATGAAAATTGGCATGTTAAAACATCATACCGAGTTGGCATGTGTACTGAGGAGCAAAATTGATTTAGACTGTTGCATTCAGATTTTAACTATTTTTTTATAGTTTGACCCAGAAGCCTAACAACTTACAAATTTCTCAGTGCCTCGTTTTTAATGTCAGGGCCTTTGTTGTACTATCGATGGAGTATGGAGTTTCTTCGAGCTGCGTTAATAGTTATAGCGTAGTCGTCATGCTTCATCTAAGGGCACCTACCACTTCCATTGTTAGCCTTCTGGGACAAACGATAAAAAATAGTTAAACTCTGAATGCAACAGGCTAAATCAATTTTGCTCCTCAGTACACATAACAACTCGGTATGATGTTTTAACATGCAAATTTTCATTTTACACACGAAGTTCTCCTTTAAAATACTTCTGGTTTCTTTCTGCCAATATGTGTCGCTGGCGAACAGTGGCCGTCCAAATCTCATGACACGAAGACATTGCATTTTTCGCTACCGCCACAAAGTGGCAGACACTGGTATTACGACACTGGACAGGCCGAAGCTCGTTATTTAGTGTGCTAACTGGAATAAATATCTCAGCAGCCCAATACATAGCCATTTCTGTGATATGACTACACTTACTTCTACTCAACGCCTTGATGTTTACAGGTAATTTGGGGACATTTCAACCTAAACATAGCCCCTTCAATGGAGGCTATGGCGTGTGTTTCGTGTTTATCATGATGAGACACATTTAAAGACATGTGATGACCCAACTTCATAATAACAGCTTTTTATTTATATCATATTTTATCTAAGCATTCCCAAAGACCATTTACAAAGTCCTGATTATGTTTGTTTCTAGCCATTGACTAACCCAGCTGATTCTAACTAGCATGACTCTTCATCCAGGTAAATGAGCCAGTTGATCTGTTGTAAATTCAGAACTACAACTGAGGCTTCTGACCCTCTGAAGCCATGTTTTCCACCGCAGCACATTAGGGTGGCTTGGAGTCACTGTCTTTTATAATGCCAGGTGCTGTTCAAATCACAAAGGAATGAAGGCTATGGAAAGCCATATGGGAAAGAGATGAACCTGTGAAGTGAATGGTCTTAGGTCAGACACCAGTTCTTTCACAGATGGATTTTCTCCTGGACAGAAAAAAGAAGGCCTGGTGTATGTTGCCACTCCAGAGGGTGTCAGACCAACATAAAGCACCGTGACATGCTGACACAGGCACACACAAGCACACATACACACGCGCGCACTCACACACGCACACACACACACACACACACACACACACACAAGGATTCCTCTGGCCTAACAGATAAGGTGTTTCTTTTCTACAAAGATGGCACATGTAATCCCCACTGGTTAAAAAAAACACAGCGTGCATGGGTGTGCTGTTCCCCCTCAGATGTGTAACAGCATTGTGTGAGTGCTTTTGTGCATTCGTGTGTGTCTATGTAGCTGTACTTCCACACATGTATAAGATCACACAGTCTGTGTGTGTGTGTGTGTGTGTGTGTTGCTTCCTCGCAAGTATAACAGTCTGTGTGTGTATATGTGTGAAATAATTGTGTGTCTGTATAGAGTGTGCTTGTGTTCGTGTGTGTGTGTGTGTGTGTGTGTGTGTGTGTGTGTGTGTGTGTGTGTCTTAAAGATGGCCAGTGCAGAGGTGTTGCAATGTAATCCTATCCCCACCCCTTGCGATGCATGAAGCGTGCACCGGAGAGCTCCATCTCCTGCCAGCGTGACCTTCGCTCCGCGCGGCTCAGGGAGCCCTTACCTGCAGCAGGTATTTCTGGCTGCCGTACATGACGTACTGCGGCGCCAGGCTGTAGATCATGTAGCTGGTGTGCAGGACAATCAGCAGCAGGATCATGCAGAGGAAGAGCAGGGCCTGGGGCCGGGTCCGCTTGGGCCTAATCTTGTACAGCTGTCAAAGGGAACAACATATTTACAGAGGGTAGAAGAGGAGAGAAGAGAGACACAGAGAGAGACAGAGAGAGAGAGAGAAAGAGAGAGAGAGAGAGAGAGGGAGAGAGGGAGAGAGAGAGAGGGGACGTGACAAAGAGATGGGAGAGAGAGAGAGAAAAAGGAGGAGGAGAAGGGGAAACAGAAAGGAAGATGAGCAGATGGAGAGAGACAGACAGAAGGAAAGGAGCAGGGGAGAGAAAAGAGTGGGGATGAGAGAGAGAGAGAGGTTAGGAGGGAGAGATAAAGAAGGGGAGGGAGGGAAGGGAGAGAGAGAGAGAGAGAGAAAGAGAGAAAAAGAGAGAGAAAGATAGAGAGGCACAAAAGGATCTCTTTCTTCCTATCTGGCTATATTCAGAAGGGACGGAGATAAAAATACTTCACCTCCACACACACACAGACCATTTCCAATTATCCGATGTCTGGAGGTCTAGCAGGGAAGATTAGCACTGCGGGGGATGCAGAGGAGAGGCTGGGGGAAAAGGTGGCTTACCCGCACCCAGAAGAACCAGATGCCCATGTTGCGAATGCCCGCCATCGAGGTGAAGACGAAATACATGGTGATGACGGTGATCAGAATGTAATCCAGTGGGAAGACCTGGGATGGACAGACACAGGAGCGGAGGAGGAAGGGGAAACACAGACAAAAAGAGAGAGAAAGAGAGACAGAGAGAGAAAAACAGAGAAACAGAGAGAGGAACAGAGAGGCAGAGAGAGAGTGTGAGAGTGTGAGAGAGAGAGAGAGAGAGAGAGAGAGACAGAGAGAGAGAGACAAAATGAGTCTGTCTGCTTTCTCTCCCTCGACAGCTGGCCATCCCTCCATCCTGAGGGGGTTCTGAAGCCCTTTCCTCTGACAGCCAGATTAGCCTGGCCTCTCCCAGCAGCTTCAGCAGCAGTTGCTTCCTTCTATCTCTCACTCTCTTTCCCCACCCCTCTATTTCTCTCTCTGACTCCCTCTCTCAATCCCTCTCTTTCTCTCTCTGACTCCCTCTCTCCCCATCCCTCTCTCTCTCTGACTCCCTCTCTCCCCATCCCTCTCTCTCTCTCTCTCTCTCTCTCTCTCTCTCTCTGACCACCTCTCTCCCCATACCTCTCTCTCTCTTTCTCTCTGACCCCCTCTCTCTCAATCCCTCTGCTTCTCTCTCTCATTCCTTCTCTCTCAATCCCTCTCCCTCTCTGGGAGGGATACGCTCACGTTGTAACACCAGCTAACATAAAGCCTTAACAAAAGAGACTACAGATTGAGCCGGCTCCTGCACTCCACTCACTCCAAAGTGCCTCTCCCTGACTTACTCATGCACACACATACACATGCACATGAACACTCTGTATTATTCACAGCGATGTAATGGATAAGATATGTATCCATGGCCCCATGCTGATCCCATGGAGACTGCTCAGAATGTTCTAGAAATGGGGGGGCAGCTTTTAGATTTTTGTTTCTTCGCCTCCACTCAAGTACCTGCTTTGAACAAGGATGTTAAGAGATGATAGGCAGGCATGTTAAAAACATAAAGGGTCAGGATGATAACAAGACCTCACAGCTCCTCTCAAGAACTATGCAATCCTTCAACCCACCCTCCCAAACTCCCTTGTCCGACAACGTTGCGGCCCTTGTCTTCACGGACGGGAAAGAGCTCCAGCGCCCATCATGAATACGTAATTGACTGGACATGCAGGACAAGCACACATTTAATGGACTGGGCCGCCCCCTCCCTCCCTCCCTCCCTCCCTCCCTTCACACACACACATGCCCTACCACCAGCACCGCTACTACCCAGCCTCTCTCGCTGGCTGTGTGCTGTGTGGGGAATACCAAGTGAGCAGTGTGGGCATGGCAGGGAAGTGCGGCACTTAGTCTTTCTGACCCCTTGTTAGTGTAAGGGAAGTACAAGTAGTGTCTGCGCTATGTCTATGTCTATAGTTCCTTTTCCACTGCCTAGTACCAGCTCAACTCATCTCAACTCAACTCGGTTTTATTACCGGGTGTATTGTTTTCCACTGACATAAAAAGCATCCGTTAATGTATCTGGGTGCTTTAGCAACGCTGCGGTAAACTACACTGGCATCATTGACGCCTCCTGATATACCCTCTCATTGTCTAACTCCCGCTGTATTTTATCCTCCCCGATTATAAATAATAAGGTTGAAACCACTTCCACTGACCACGGTATAGATTTGCGGTTAGACATTTCGATATATAGCCTAATTTTGTAACGACGAGTAAACTTGAGCTAAGCTGGCCAAGGTATTTAAAATTGCCGGGCTTGTTGTCAGTGGCAAGATGACGCAACGTCATCGTTTAGTATTGCTTCAACACGCTTGGAACCTCGACAGAAATGATACCAAAAGTAGTACCATTTACCAGGTACCAAATACCATTTTTTGGCAGTCGAAAAGTAAAAAAAACGAGTTGAGGCGAGATGAGTTGAGCTGGTACTAGGCAGTGGAAAAGGGACTTATGTCTATGTATGGTGTGTGGCCCGGTGCGTAACTCCAAAATAGACAGTACAATAGTGAGAAAGGTAGGGCATGCACACGAAGCCGGGATAGTGACAGAAACTGTATTTTACTGAATAAGCCGAAAACGATACAGGCAGCGCATGGAAACAAACGTTTCGGGTTTCACCCCATCATCAGCATTTCCACATTCCCTTGTTAGCATGAGCCATGCACTACATCATGCTGATCACACAACATACACGCCTTTCATTTCCCTGACCACACAACATACACGCCTTTCATTTCCCTGACCACACAACATACACGCCTTTCATTTCCCTGACCACACAACATACAGTACACGCCTTTCATTTCCCTGACCACACAACATACACACCTTTCATTTCCCCTGCTCTGACTGTCCTTTCCTTTGTTTGCATGAAAAGAGTACAGTTGATGAAAGGAAAGGCAAAAAAATGATGAAAAAATAACAACTGCCTGAGGAAAGTTTTCTGTTTCTCTTCTGTGTGTGTGTGTTTGTGTGTGTCTGTGTGTGTGTGTCTGTGTGTGTGTCTGTGTGTCTGTGTGTGTGTGTTTGTGTGTGTCTGTGTGTGTGTTTGTGTGTGTATGTGTGTGTGTGTCTGTGTGTGTGTCTGTGACATGCTGCTCAAATCATTACATGCTTCTGTCTGATTTCGCAGTAGCCCAAACTAATTTGCTTGAGAGTAATTTTTTTGCCTCCGCGGGCTGCCAAAAGTCCTTTGGGAAAACCTCACTGAAAGTCACGCTAGAAATTATTCCTCCCTCCGACCAGTCCAAGCACTCCTCTCCTCCTCCTTGTCCTTCTCCCTCTCTTTCCAGAAGAGTCTCTGTCTCCAGTGGAGGCTTCTCAGAAATGTTAATGCTTGGTTCTTTTGACCACTTGTTTCGCTCCTATAACTCTGCCAAGCCTTAAGCACATTTTTGAAATTACTGACCTTTCCGGGGTAAGAATTCTACTGCGCTACATAAAAAAAAAATGTTTTTGATTTTGATCATTCACACAAGTCTCGATCATTACGAAAATTTCAGCAAAGAAGAGGGGGGGGATAATAACCCTCATCATATGCACGGAAGTGGCCTCTAATGCTGGGCATTCTTCAGAAGAAAGGCCCAAATCATTGGGCTAATACCTCTTTAACAGCTGCAAGTGGTCTGGCAATCTGTGATGGGGCTTTGCGTGTGTGAAATCATGGCTCATTCACGCTAGAGAAGCTGGTGATTGGCTAATAGCTCTTCTGCGCTGGACCCTTAGTGCATGATGAGGTCATCATGGTTGGCCATGGCGTCACACACGAGAGGCTGCACACACACAAACACACACAAACACACACGCACACACACAAACAAGCACACACACAAACAAGCACACGCACTTATACACACTTATAAAGATACTAAAGATATCTGTTGGGTGCTGTTCCTTAAGAGATTTTGTTGCTCACTGGTTTTCTCTGCACTCATTAAATCAGTAAAAAGTTTCCTCCACCTTTTCTTCTGCATTTAGACTTTCTTCAGACCTTCTTCTGAAACAAAACGGGGGACCAATCAAACCAAACCCATGGTGTGATGTCGGGAAAGAAGAAACATCTGAGCTCCGTATAAATCATGGGGTATTAGCGGGTCCGAACCAGAACCAGAACCAGACCCACACGCTGGCGGCACTCACCGGCTGCAGAGCCAGCAGCAGCTCGTTTAGGGGGTTGGTCAGGTTGGTTCCGAAGACGACAAACCCAGAGCTGACTCCAGCCGAGTGCAGGGCTTTGTCCAAACTGAAAACGGCACGAAGGAAACACACAGACAGACAGACAGACAGACAGACAGAGAGACATTAAAAGACACATCGCAGAGTCGGCAAGGCTATTTTTTTTTTAAGATGTCCGTCCAACCAGCTGGGATGTGCAATGTGTGACAGGGCAAAGTTGTTATATGTGGTTTTGCCGCTAATGATGAGCTTATGACCCAACAGCAACCCACCAACCATGCGCCCCACACACACACACACACACCATGCCACACACACACACACTATGCCCCCCACACACGCACACACAGCCACAGCCACACAGCCACACCATGCTGCCCTGCCCCCCTCCCCCATGGTTCCTGTCTCCTCCTGTTAGCAGTGCTCTCTGCTCCGCGTCACCCTTTGACTCATTTGTCACTCCCAGGGAAAGGAGGGAAGAAAAGGAGGGAAGGAAAAGAAAAACGGTGGCAGAAAAAGGTGGTGAATTTAGCCGTTTTTCTCTCCCCCCCCCCCCCCCCCCCCCTCCTTCTTTACCTCGGGGGAATGGGAGGACGAGCGGGAACCAGCCAGCGGTTGAGGGGGAGGTTGTGGAAGGGAAGGGAAGGGAAGGGAAGGGGGGTGTTGGGGGTGAGAAGTGGGTGCGGGGGTGGGTGCGGGTGTGGGGGCTGCCTGTGCAATGAACCCAGCAGGGCTGCGTGACATTTGAAGTACTTACTTGGAAATGAACAGTGCCACGGCAAACAGCAGCGCCACCAGGATGAAGAACACCCCCAGCAAAATCTGCAACACGAGAAAAAGAGGGACACACACACACACATACACACACACACACACACACACACAGATGTCAGCATGCATATGCACCAGAGAGCTTGTCTGCTTGTGTGCTTGAGTGTGTGTCTGCGTGACAAAAACTCTTTAGTATAAAAAATATATAGGGTGAGAGTGGTAGTGTGCATTATTGTAGACTGCATGGAAAAGGGTGTGAGTGTGGGCGTGTGTGTGTTTGTGAGTGTGGGTGTGTGTGCGTGTGTGTGGAATGGACAGGAATTGGGGAAGAGTCAGATTGACTGTCTAGTTCAGACATGTCCAAAGTCCGGCTTATTTCCACCGGTCCGCGGCACCTCTCAAAAAATCAATAATATGCTGCCCCTCAAGACATTCTAAAAACTGCATGTTCGATGCTTCGATGATTGTGATTGGCCGAATTGCGTCTACAGCAACCTTGCTGTTAGCAGCCTTGACAGCGATAAGTAAGTTGAGGAATGCAGGTGCGTCTTTTATTATAATTTCTTGGCCACGCAGAGTACAGACGACTGTAAATAAAGAGAAAAATTGACAGCGAGGACCGCCGCTCACAAACAAGTGGAAAATGGAATATTTTATATATATTTCACTGACATACGAAATAACCGTGTCTGCCTAATATGCAAAGACACTGTGGCAGTTTCAAGAAGTTTAATCTCAAGAGGCACTACCAGACGAGATGCTAATAACTACGACAAGCTAAAGGGGAATGAAAGGTGCGAAAAATGTAAGCAACCATAATGTGTTTTAACGACACAGCAGCATTTTTTCACAAGAACTCGTGAGTCAAATGAAAATACCACACAAGTGAGCTATGAGATGGCAACGTTGATTGCGAGGCACTGCAAACCTTTTACCGATAGTGAATTTGTTAAAGACTGCGTGATGAAAATGGAGAACATTTTTCCTGAGAAGAAGCAAGGGTTTGGGGGGTAAAATATGGGGGGCTAAAACAAAACCTGAAGTAAAACACCAGAAAGACAAAAACCCAGACTCACATCACTTGTTTTCCCTAAAAATACAAGGCAGTGGAGAGTCTGTGTTGTTTGTACAACCTCTGACGTCTTTCGAGAGGGGAATGCTAAAATATCCAGCCAAAACACAATCAGACGTAAACTACCAGAAAGACAAAAACCCAGACTGACACCACTTGTTTTCCCTAAAAATACAAGGCCTTAGAGAGTTTGTGTTTGTGAGTACAACCTCTGACGTCGTCTTTTGGCAGAGTAACGGATTCAGCGCCAACCACAGCACACCTGTGCAGAACAATAGGGTGGCCCATTTAAGCGCTGCAGTCAGTGTGAGGCAGCTATACAGCAGGTGAGGAGCCTCCACTTACAGTCGCTCGCCACCAGCAGCACGGCCTGACAGGGGGGGTTAGGTGGCAGCCTGCCGCCGTATTTGTCATCTAAATTACTGTGGTGCTGTGTGTACATACTGTCAAACATCTTTCTTGACCCGCTAACAGGAAATTTAAGCCCTCACACTTACACACACACACAGACACACACACATACACATACACACACACACACACACACACACACACACACACACACACACACACACACACACACACACACACACACACAAAGAAAAAAACAAGTGCTGCTGGCTGGGTGGCAGGAAGTGGCAACGGCAGTGGTGTGATGAGAGAGGCTGTCCCTCTTTCTCGCCAGGCTCCCCTGACACGCTTGTTGGTGCAGCGGCGGCAGTGTTGCATGTCAACATGCTTTAAATGCTTCCTGCCAAGGTCAGAGAGTAGCGCTTTGGAGGAGAGGAGAGGAGAGGAAGAGGGGAGGAGTGGAAGAGGGGAAAAAAGAAAGTGGGAGAGGAGAGACATGGCAGTGTTTGCAGGGGAGGGGGGGATGACGGAAGAGGACTTTTCCATGGTGACTGAATGGATTCGCTTCTGGCAGTTTGCAACAGTAGGACCAAGGGAGATGGGTCATGGGACATGGTTTGTGTTAGGCAAGTTGTGTGTTTGTGTGTGCATTTGTGTCTGTGTGACTAGAGGGTCATTGATCCTGAATATTGATACTGTGCTGAGGCAAGGAAAAATATCCGTTACATAGTTACGTATGCCCACAGATGCTTTGACAGTAATTACTGTTCCCAGACAGAAACAAAGGCCAAACAAAAGCGAATGCTATAGAATTTCACACCACTTGTACGGGACAGCCCTGACAGTGCTGACTGTGACTAGCGAGGAAGCGGCACAGTGAAAGCAGATCCCACGGCTCAAGTGGTCTATTTGCAAACAACTACAAAAATGTTCTTTCAGATGAAAAGTACAGGAAATGCACACAACCTCCACTATTATTCAGAGGAGTCATTCAATGTGCCTAGTCCCTTCAGGTAAGATATCACTTTCTTTGGTGTCAATATCTGCCTTTAGGTAGAAAAGCACCGAAACCCTGGGAGGTTTAAAAAAAGTGAAATACTATGAGCCATAAATGTGCCTTTTGTGACAAGAAATACCCCCAAAAAATTGACTGAGACAGCAAAAAAATGAGCAAGAAAAAGAAAAAAAAAATTTACAAAAAGATGTCAGTCAGTCACACCGTCTTTGTTCAAGCATCTCATCTAGCTTGACACATCTCTCAGACCTCTCAGTAGGGACCTTGATAAGAGGAGCTTTTAACTGGAGCACTATGGACAGGTAGGTAATACACCTGTGGGGGAGAAAATCCACAAGCCTATTTTATTTTTAGGTTCAATCTGCATGCATTGGTTAAGGCAATTAAACGTCCATCAAACCTAATCAAGGCATAAAGGGAGAAAAGGGTGAGAGAGAGAGAGAGAGAGAGAGAGAGAGAGACAGACAGACAGACGGACAGAGACAGAGAGGCAGAGGGATGGAGGAAGAGAGGGAGGGAAGGAGTGGTCAAAAAAGACAAGAGGAAGGGAAGGAAGGGAGAAAATGATGAAGGGAGAGAGGGAGGGAGAGAAAAATAAAAAGAAAGGCAGACTCAGTGTGGTCCTTCCCCTGTATAGGTGAATTGTGGCCAATCGGTGGAGGGTGGAGGGGCATAAAGAGGGGTGCTGATGGGCCTGCGAGAGCAGCCAAGCAGCCACCCCTACCCGCCCCCACCCTCCTCCCTCCTCATCAGAGAGCGCCCAGGGCTGCTGCTCTGTGACTGAGTGCTGTCATCGACATGGCTTTTCACCCCTGTAAACATGATCGGCAGGCGCTGGAGTGCTGGCCCAATCTGCCCTTGATTGACCAGGATATTCCCTGATGCGAGAGCCCTAACGATGCCCTGTCACTCCACCAGAGCAAATGCCCACTGATTTCTCCTGAAGAGTGTTTGTGATTGTTTCGCAAAAGCTGGAGGAGAACGAGCGAGCAAGAGAAAGAGAGAAAGAGAGAGAGAGGAAGAGAGAGAGAGGAAGAGAGAGAGAGGAAGAGAGAGAGAGGAAGAGAGAAAAAGGCGTTGTATGTTTGAAATTGTGTGCTTTTGTCAGTGTATGGGTGGCCCTGACTGCTAACGACAGTTTCTTAAGAACTTGCCCAGACCAATGGCACCAAACATGGTCATTAGGTGCAATTTTAACTTTCCAGTCTTGATGAAAGACACCACTCTGTGAAGCTGGGGGAAATCTGGAGTAGAGCCACAAAGAAGCCACTGATGGCCACTGTAGCTGAGCAACAGCTGTGTGGACACAACCAGCCTGAGGGATGATCCGGCACTGCCTGTTTCCCTGTGAGCTTCTGCCTCAGAACGTTAACAACTGAGCAGCAGTCAAAACAGAGCCCCCACCATCACTGGCACACAAAACCACCAGAGATGCCTCCACCCACACAGAGTGAGGAAGGTGGGAATAACTACAACACTCATCTGGGACGACTAACACGAACATTAGGGGGTGTGGGGTTAGGGGGAGAAAGAGAGAGAGAGAGAGAGAGAGAGAGGGAGGGGAAAAATAGATCTTAAAAAAATCAAGCTTGAGAGCTTGTCCCTGTGAAACATGCTCCGTGAGGCTCTTTTTTTTCCATGCGATTCACACAATGTAATGTGATGCGTTTAACTTTCTTTTGACATTGTGCTCTGGGGGGTTCTCAACCTGACGAAACTATTGCTCACAGCTTTCATACTACAAGAGCTCTCACTGAAACCACCGTGAAAAAAAAATGAGGGAGGAAGTCCCAGATAACGCCAAGGGAACGATTTTAGTGCACCAAATAAGAACAAAGAAAAACTCAGTGCCATGTGAGGAGCGTGATGGACGAGTCAGTGTGGGGCATATGTGTGCTTGGTGCAGAGCACAGTATGACAGGTAGGCAGGTGGCAGGCATCGTGAGGCAGCGGTGGTGGCACTGACCTTGACTGGGCGCAGGGCGCTGCCGACCTTGGTGCAGCAGTTGTGCTCGGCGATCTCCAGGTGGCGGCTGCGGCGCTGCAGTACCTGCAGCTTGGCCTCCAGGTCCTGCAGGTTGCGGCGGTCTCGCGTGGAGAGCGGACGTCCGTCCTCGCACTGGAGGGACCAAGAGAGACACAGAAGAGAGAGAGAGAGAGAGAGAGAGAGAGAGAGAGAGAGAGAGAGAGAGAGAGAGAGAGAGAGAGAGAGAGAGAGAGAGAGAGAAATGGAGGGATAGATATAGGGAGGAAAAGGATGGGAGAGGAGAAAGAGACTGAAAAAGAGAAAGAGAGAGAGAAAGACAGAGAGAGAGAGAGAGAGAGATGGAGGTAGGGAGAGACAGAGAGATGGTGGTAGAGAGGAATAGGAGGAGAGGAAAGAGAGAAAGGGTATTAAGGAGAACCACCTGCCAGAGCACCAGATGTTTCAGACATGTCCACTCATTTACTAAGGGCTACTGAAGGAGTCAACTTAACGCAAATGGAGGGCATATGTGGAATGTTGATAAATGTTGATCTCTGACATGGAATGACAGCAACCTACTGACCAACAAGTTAAACAACACACCCCACAGCTTAGAGGCATTTTGCCTACAGGCATTTTGACATTATTTTTTTGCTTCACTTTTTTTTGCAGTAGAACCACTGCTTGGCAAGGTGATGAGTGCATGATCCACAAAATGGGGGCGCGACCTTGGACTTAAGCTTCTCAATCTGCTGCTCGATGTCCTCAATGTCCTCTGTGTTCTCCAGACGCTCGTAGACGATGCTACGTGTGCCTTTGATGAGGTTGAGAGGGAGCACGGACATGCCATATGCCTGCGAGACAAACAGACAGGGAGAGACAAAGTGAGACAGGGAGAGGGTGAGTGACAGAGACAAAGGGAGAGAGAGAAAGGGAAAGGGGGTAAGTGAGTAAGTGGGTGAAAGAGTGAAAGAGAGAGAGTGAAAGAGTGAGAGACAGACAGACATACAGAGAGGCAGATGAGAGGCAAGAGAGAGAGACATACAGAGACAGTGCTATGAGAGTGGGAGAAATAGAGATGGCAGAGAGTGACGCAAAGAGACAGCAAGAGAAAGGATGCATTAAAGAGCCATTACACATGGCGAGCAGTCATCAATGTACATGGCCCTGTAATGCATGCACGCCCACTGACACTGGCCTGCTTTTGCTCTCACTCTCGCTGCCACCCCCCTCCCCTCCCCTCCCCTCCCCTCCCCTCCCCTCCCCTCCCCGCGCACTCACACACACAGACAGTGACATATGTCCATAAATACACACAGACTAAACACACACAACAAATCACATTACAGCGGCTGGCCTCTGGGGTCATCTCTTACATAAAAAAGACCCCTTTAACTGGTGTCATCAAGTGTAGTACAGCATGTGTGTGCAAGTGTGTGTGTGTCTGTGATGGTCCACATGTATAAGTGTGTTTGTGTGTGTGTGTGTGTGTCAGAGAGAGAGAGAGAGAGAGAGAGAGAGAGAGAGAGAGAAAGAGAGAGAGAGAAAGAGAGAGGAAAGAGAGAGAGAGAGAGAAAGAGAGAGGAAGAAGAGAGAGAGAGAGAGAGAGAGAGAGAAAGAGAGAGAAAGAGAGAGAGAGAGAGAGAGAGAGAGAGAGAGAGAGAGAGAGAGAAAGAGAGAGAAAGAGAAAGGGGGTGGAAGAGCATGCGGGTGGTTAGCAGCAACCATTTTGAGTTCGGCTGTGGCTATGAGGTAGAGCTGGCTCGGTGTATGTTGTGTGTGTGTTTGAGAGAAAGGGAGAGTGTGAGAGTATGAGTTCACCATCGATATCTGAAGCCGAACAGTGCCCCCATGTGGCAAAATGCAGAATGCCGGACCAGTGACAGGGACTGCAGCCATCCTGCAGTCTAAGACAGCATCAGTTGCCCACCCGAGCCAAATACGCATAAATAAGTGAGGAGCTGTCCACAAAGGACAGGTATGATGGTATGACGTTTCAAAAGCCATAAATCAAGACCTTCTTCCTAAATACCCTCACTCACATCCAATAGCCCAGTCCTTACTTCCCTGCTTTGAAAAAATATATATGGGCGATGAAATAAATGCAGTCAAATACACTCAGCGACCCGGAGGTGCTTGCTAGGCTGGGTGTGACTAGGGAGCATGCTAGCAGGCACAATATGAGGTGTCTGCACTTTAATTAAAAATGAGGGCCATCTTCAATACCTGCACGGTGGCAAATCGATAACAGCAGTGAAAAAAAAAACAGGCTGGCCCTCTCTCTCTCTCTCTCTATGCTTTCTCCTGGGGACATGGGCAAACACGCATTCTCTTACCAATATACTTTCTTGCCCTCTTACACACAAACACACATGTGCATGCGCACATGCACATGCACACACGCACTGTTTAGGGGTGTTGTCTATACTTTTCCCCACGAAATAAGCGGATCTTTCTGTTCAATTACACCCTTTAAATCAAAAGGGGATTTTTCTCGCAGGATCTGGAGATTCATCCCTCTCTTTTTTGTATTTCAAATGGGGAGTGAGACAGAGGGAAAAAAAGTAACTTTGCTGGCTTTTTTTTTTCTTCTTCTTGAGTGTTGCGTCGCGTGGAGGGGAGTCACTTGGGAGGCGAATGCAGGCTGGACTATTATTAGTCTGGACTGTGGATCACTGCTATGAGCAATGTCGCCCCCTGCAATGAATCATGGGGCTCTTAGGGCCGGAGCCACGTTCTGAATACCAAGCACTTCTCATAAAAGGAGAACCTGTCCCGCATCCCCCTAGCGAAGCACTCTCCCTGCCCTTCAGTCGCCCAGCCTGAGAGGAAAAGAGGGAGGGAGGGAGAGAGGGAGAAAGAAAGAGAGAGAGATGGAAAGAGAGGAAGAGAGAGAGAGCGAGAGATGGAAAAGGAGTAGAGAGAGAAGAGGAGGGGGCAGCATGGAAACAGGTGTGTTCTCCCACCCGGTCAAGAGAATAAGACTCCGGGGTAGGAGACGATGATCACACACACACATGCTCTCACACTCTCTCTCTCACACACACACACACACACACACACACACACACACACACACACACACACACACACACACACACACACACGGGAGTCTGAGAAAGGAGGGCAGGTAGAGATGCACTGATGGGCACATGGTGCAGCAGAGAGAGGAGTTGTTAGCTGAGAGTTGGAGTCTGGTAAGTGGACAGAGAGCACAGAGAGAAGGCGAGCAAATGGGAGGGGGGGGGGGCATGGACCCCAGGCACACACACAAGGCTTCTCTTTGTTCCCTATGCTGCATCTCAGTGATGGGGAGAGACTGGGGGGGGGGGCAGGATGGAATTGAGCCGAGTGTGAATAATACATGTCCTTTCCTCCTACTGCTTCTGCAGCTGAGATATGTGTAAGACTTCTGGGCTTTCCAGTGCAAAGGGATGCTATTCATGTGTGCATAGCTTGTTGTCACCAAAACTTATGTCTAGTTACCTGAAAAGAGGCCAAATATACTGTAATCCACATCATGTTAATACCGCATAGGGAATTACAGGGAACCTGAATGCTAAAACAGTAAGGGTGGCAATGATGATGAAAATGCACCAAGAAAAATTGGGCTGACCTTCACTGACAATTAAACTTGAAGTGAAAATTATGGCTGATGTGCTGTTCTCTGATGACTACAGGCACTCAAGATCTTGGAAAAAATAAATAGGTGTAGAAACCTTAAAGCTATCTCATGTTAGATTTTCTGGTAACACTTTCTATAAACCCAGTATTCATAAGACGCTATAAAAACTTTCATAAAGGGTTACAATGCATTCATGAAGCTTTATAATGTCTAACACAAGTATTCACAACTATTTATACATAGTCATGACTGCACTGTGTCAGTAATGGTTCCTTATTACCTTTTATGAGTAATTATGAGCTCATTTCACTTTACTATGGTAGGAATTGAGCGCTTATGAGTCTTAACAGGTTATGAGCAATTAGGCCTGTAAAATACAAAGCACTTCAAGATAATAAATGTCACATCTAACTTGCATGAAGACACATACATAAACATCTGGTGAATTCACAGAACCTGCTGTAAAGCTTCATAGCAAACACTTCATTGCGGCCATTTTTAAGAGGTCAAAGAAGCTTTATAATGCACTGTGTCACTTAAAGTTGTAAAGGCTTATAACATAGCATTATAATGCCTTACGAGTGCCGTCATGAGTATCTATAAATAGTTGTAAACACTTATGTCAATCACTACAAAGCTTTATGAATGCATTATAACCCTTAATTAATGTGTTTAGTGTTTTGTGAACAGTGGGTTCGTAGAAAGTATAACCAATTTTCTTTTATCTAGTGGTATGGTTGCATGTCCCAATGAAAAATGCAAAAGCTGTATTGTTCAAGTTTTGTCCCATTGGTGCCTATAGTCTCAAATAGAGCTCACCAACTCCATGTATAGCAATTATGAATTTGAAGTTTACAGGAACAATTTAGGTTGATGGTTGAGGTACTTACACATTAATGAGCACATACGAGCAAAAAAAAATGTTAATAAGCAACTTTACAAATTACACAATATGACTAAGTACAAAAGCATGGTTTTCTTAAGTTTAAGTTTTAATTATTTTATTAGTCCCTCAATGGGGAAATTTACAACTCTGCATTTAACCCATTACACACATGTCAGCAGGGGCCAGCCAGGGAGCAGTGTGTGGGGATGATACCATGTTCAGGGTACGTCAGTAACTCTTCTGTGTGGATCTGAACCTTAACTTGACATATTACATTATTATTATTACATTACACTTAGCTGACGCTCTTATCCAGAGAGACTTACAGATATTTACAGGGTTTCAGTTACAGTTCCTGGAGCAGTGGGGGGGGGGGGTTAGAAGCCTTGCTCAAGGGCATCTCAACCATGGGTAGGGTGGGATTCGAGCCGGCAACCTTCCGATTGCAAGACCACCTCCCTAACCGCTAGACCACAGCTGCCCACATTAACTTAACCACCAGGCCACCACTGCTCCATACAATATTTGTGTTTGATACATGCTCTTGAGTGAGAAGTGCCCCCACCAACCAAACGTGACATGTTCACCCAATGAGAGCATACTGCCCCCTGCAGACCTGAAATCACGACGGACATCACAGTGAGCGGCATTAAATCGTTGTCAACAAGCGATGATCGCCCAACCCGAGCCAGATGGCTCTCAAAGAATTTCCTTTTATTATTTATTTCTTATCTTTGTCCCTGGGTTGTTGTGAAAATTAAATACAGCCAGATTAGACTAAAGGAAATTAGGAGGTAATTTTATTTACTCACACCTAACAAATATAGCACTGTCAATTTAACCAGCACCAGCAGGTGTGGAACAGCTTGCTTGAGGTCTCTGCTTCTCACGGCAAAGACATCTGAAAAACAGCAGGGCATGATGAAATAGTTCAGCGACGTACGAAGTGCTAAAGATGACTCCCAACATGAAAGTGCAGTCAAAGCATGCGCATCCAGGATTTTAAACTGGAAGCATGACTAAAAGAACAATCGACATACTGTATGTGTAAGGTTGAAGTGGACTTTTCTCTTACACATATAACTACCAACATGAACCATCAACTTTGACGTGCACAGTGCAAGAGACACTCGAAATAGATAATTGATAATTAAGTTTTTCAGAAGCAGGAACATTAAAAGTATACTCAACAGTGTGCTCACTGCAGTATCACCCTGATAATGAAATAACTGAGGAACATGAACAACGTGTACAGATTGAAAAAGAGAGCTAAACATAACTGATAAATACTGAGTGCAACTACTTAATTGAGCCCAGACTCAACATACTAGGCGCTCCCTCTGCCCACACCACTGTATCACCACTGTACCAGCACGTATACGAGTGGGGAGTTGTTTGGAATGAGGTGTGTGTGTCTGTGTGTGTGTGGGTTTGGAGGGAGGGGTGTCTCTTGCTCTCCCAGGTCAATTTACTGGCCCATGATTAAATCAGAGAAAATTAATCTCCTCACCTTTTCATTCGATATCAGCGTCTTGAAGCTGCAGAGATTTAGGGCAGATGAGGGGGTGGGGCACACGGGATGGAGCCGCGAGGGCCATAAGTCAGCGCACCAGCCAGGCTTTTAAATCACCGCGCTAGGGGCCAGTGGAGAGAACGAGAGAGAGAGAGAGAAGAGAGAGAGAGAGAAAGAGAGAAAGAAAAAGAGAGCGAGAGAGAGCAAGAGAGAGAGCGAGCGAGAGAGAGATAGAGAGAGAGCAAGAGACAGAGCAAGAGAGAGAGAGAGCAAGGGAGAGGGAGAGAGAGAGAGAGAGAGAGAGTGCAAGAGACAGAGCAAGAGAGAGAGAGCAAGGGAGAGAGAGAGAGAGAGAGAGAGTGCACCGAGCGCTCGCTGACTGCCTTGGTGGGCAGGTGGGTGGATGGGTGGGTGGGTGAGTCGGCTGGTGGGTGGGTGGGTGGATGGGCGTGCTGGTTGGCTGGAGCAGCAAGCGTAATGGGGGAAAAGCACCGCCACGATCACAGGGGTCTGTAATGCACCACTGGCTACAAGCCCAGGCAACCACCCTTATGACCCCCTGCACCCCACCCCTACCGCCCACCTTCCCCTCCCCGCCGCCCCGCCCCACCCCACCCCAACCCCGCCCAGCCCTATGGCCTTCTCTCCTCGGACACGCAGTAAGGGCCCGTGATATACATGCAAATGCAAATATTACAATCGCATTAAAAAGTCACCATGCCAATAATTTTCATTGTAATGTCCATCCCAAAGGCAAAAGGGGGAGATGAAGTGTTTAAAAAGGTGCCCTTATTATAAACGGCCTGGCATTTGCGCATGCAGCCAACAAAGTCTAGACGAACAAATCTGAACTGGACATAAATGAAAAATACAGCAATAAAAAATATTTATATACATATATAACTACATGAATAACAAAAACAAACGTGGGGTTATCTTGACCCAGGATGCAAAAACATGGGCCAAGGTATGAAAGGTCATACAGTTAAGGGAGAAATTTGGTGATAAATGAACTTTGGGTATGTTAAACTGTGTGATGACAAGTTGGTATATTTGCTGAGGAGCAAAACTACACTAGCCTGTTGCATATTTATTTTGATTGTTTTTGTCAAAAAGCTCACAATGCCAGTGATCAGGGCACGGAGGAAGCTTGCAGACATCACCATTTTTAAACCATTAAAAAAGCTCAATGCAGCTCCACACTTCCTTGGTAGTATAACAACTTCCTCCTCCGCCCCTTTCCTCCCATCTCGATACGCAACATCCTGAGTAAGATGGCGAGGAGTCAGAAAGTCACAGAGAGTGTGTGAAAGTGTGAAACCCCTCTTCTCCACCCCAAAGAGAGAAAGTTTCACGTGATCAGGGGTGATGTTGGGAGTGCTGGGGAATAAGTTCAAAGTGAAGAACTGAAATGAAACAATTTGTGTAAATGCCGTAAATACACTGGCATGAGTGAAGCAAGAGAGGGCATGGTGACGGCAAGTTTGTAGTATTAGCATAAGTCATTACACACACACACACACACACACACACACACACACACACACACACACACACACACACACACACACACACACACACACACACACACACACACACACACTAAATGGGGCCTCCACCTTACACATTTTGTAACACTCATGCTTGTGCTCCTTCTGCTCGCTGCTCTCTGTATAAATCAGCATCTTTACTGTCAGAAAGAGTCGAAGCAAATCCTAATGCTATTCAATCTGCTAAATAGGCCATAGAGAAAGTGGGATTTAAAAACAAACAGTAAACAGCGGGGTGCAGACGAGGTTAGCATATGGTCCCTTCCTAATTTTAAAGGGCAACAAGCATTCAGCAGAGCAGACATGCTTTGCAAAAAAAGTCTTCCCTTTTGCACTAACTACAGTTTAAAAAGCAATTTTCTTGTTTAGCTACCCGAAAAGCCAAAACCTTCTTGGACACAGCCTTTTTTCTGTCTTGCCATCAGTATGCAATATACTAAATATTTAAAGGCTGAACTGAGGGTACAAAAGAGCGAGTTCCCTTTTGGGCATGATTTCGGTTATCCCTGTGAAAACCCTTTCGGAGACCTGACAGCAGACAGGAACCACGCAGCCATTAATCCAAACAAGTTTAGATTTTAACTAAGTCTAAAACAGGCTCCAATTTATATTTAAAAGACCAAACAGGCCAAAACGTTCCAGTTCACACCAACGCTGGTGAAATCTTTAGTTCCTAAACACTGTTTAGTGTGAGTGCGTTGTGTTCGCCAAATAAAGCAAATAAATTAGGAACTTCACCAAACAGCGGAAAGGAAACGCTTGTGGAAGTGCTTGCATGTGCATTTAGCTAGAGTGGAGTGGAGTGGGCTTGTCCGTGCCATGTTGTTATATGAGTTTACATCCCAGGCCAGTTGTTTGAATTAAGAGTGAGTGGCCACCTCAGCACGTGGGCTGGTGATAAATTAACCCCGCTAGGCCAGGACACCGGCTACAGGGCCGCATACGGGGGCCATCACTTAGATTCCATTAGGTTAATCATGCATAATAACAACACATAGCGCCGTCTGATAAATCGCCCCTTCCTGGAAGGGCAAAGAGAGCATAGGGATAGTGGGGGTAAGGGGGGGGGGGGTATGAGGACCCGTGCTTCCCCGAGGCATCGCTCTGTGCAATGGTCACCAAGGTTAAAGGGAGAGGTCCTACAGGGGTAGTGAGGAAGCATCTGTGTGGAATGGAAAATGAGGCTGTGCATTTATTATACCGTTTTTATTAATAATAGGAGGAATAGGATTACCTTTACAAATGCAGAATTAGCTATAGCTGTTGCATTAGGCAGCGACTGCAAAGCCATGAAATTGCAATTCAAAGAAAGCTGCTGGTAGAATAATGGTATTTGTTATTTAATAACAATAATAATAATGGGCCGAAGACGTATGGCAGGTGGAGGAGTGTTCCAAATGCTGCTGGTAAGCTGGCCTAATGATTCTGTTGTATAGTTTAAAGGGTGCATTAGGGTGCATTAAAGCTATTTCTGGGATTCTGAGAAAAAAAGCAACAAAATATACATACACACATATTGGCACTGAGGCCAAAGGCACTACCAATAAATATACAACTGTACTTTGCCTCTGCATTAGAGCAAAACATATTTTTCAGACCTGGACTATGTAAAAGAAGAGATGTTACTCAATAACAACAATTAATTTGCAGCACTGAGGCAACCCTATGCTTGTGCGTAACAAAAGGCTATACAAATTAAACCTAAAGCCAACGTCTGAACAGTTCTGCTTGCTTTATTTGGCACATAATCAAACAGCCTTTGTGTCCATGTCCATTACTCAACTCAAACCCTACAAGATTTGGAATATCTAAACATAATTAAAGCACTTTATCTTAAAATGTTATCTGTAGTCATCAGCGCAATCTGGCCCACAAAAGCACTGGGTGAAGAGAGAAACCCAAATGAGGGCAGGAGAACATATGCAAGAAAAAGGAATTTATACAGAAGACCAAAAAAAGAAGAACTGAGTGCAAGAGAAAGGGGGAGAACGGTAAAAAGAAGAACAAAAGAAAAAAGTTAAAAACAAAAGGGAGATAGAGATACACTGCAAACCACAGGAAGTCGTGTTTTATTATAGCTTTGTGGTGTTTTTCTTTCCCAGATATCCTCTTTCCCTCTGATTGACTTTGAGTCTGGGCAGCACAACAGATCAAAAACAAAGGCAAAGGCACGAGGAGTCTCGATTAGTCTGTGGGCCACTCCAGAGGCCTCCGACAACACGGGGTCAGCGGAGAGCCAAGCGCATTACCAGCATCTGTGTAGCGGGTTAATTATCGACTCCTTTTAAAGCGAGCCTTGCCCAGCTCAGCACAAGACAACAGCAGTCTGCAAGGGGAGGCGAATGGGAACAGAGAAAGAAATCCCTGTCAAAGAGGATTAGCCTTACCAAAGGGAAACTGTGTCGTTTGATTGTGTACTATTTACTGACAAGCCCTCTTCTTTGCCTTCTTGTTCTTCTTCTTCTTAATAAAGGCTGATGCGATTGTCCGACGTTTGCTTTGAACTGGGTAAATGCTGGGGCGCTCTCTGCCATTTTGTTTAAGGGTTGGTGCCCCCCCTCGGTGTGAACCGCACCCCATTCCCCACCTCTTCATCTCTCCCTCCCAGGCTGTTGTCCTATGATTCTCCCTTTCAGACGTAGGCAGCCCTGGAGATGTTCACAGTCTAGCAGCGGTGATAGCAGCTGTGAAAAATGGATGACATTAACGAGTGTTACAGCACAGTCGATTTTTCTTAGGGGTGGGAGCTGGGAAAGGTGTGGAGGGGGGGTGAGAGCTGGCGGTAGACAGCTACAGTATGCTGAGGGAATCAAAATACAGGCATATATTAATGGCCTTTGAGCCCGAGATATATAAATAGGCGGCGGATGAAGGCGATGGTGCGAGGGAGGCCCTATACATCACGTTCCAGGGCCCTGCTCAGGTGAGGGCACGATGGCGATGGTGATGCGGGGAGGAGACGCGGGCGAGGGGGGGCCGGCGACGCAAGAATCACAAAACATTACTAATGCCAGGCAGCCACTCCATCATCAGGGTGCTCCCTGCCACACCAGCCATGTTTGTGCCATCACTCGACATGATGAGGTTTGGTTAGAGGCTTTGACTGGGGAATATGTGTGTAAGTTTGTTTGTGTGTGGTGGTGGTGGTGGTGATGATGTGTGTGTGTGAGGTAGGGCTGGGCGATATATCGATATTATCGTAATATCGTATCGTAATATTTATATCGATATGTATTTGACACTATATCGCCATATCGATATATTTTCAATGATACAATACCACTTTATCAAAACCACTTATCCTAATGTGTTCACACTGTTCAGACAGCCGGAGCTTTCTCGGATCACTCAGTTTTCATTGTGATCGTAACATTGAACGTGTTTTGACAGTCATTTTGCCTGAATGCTTATTGCCTGTCAGAGGAAGGTTAAGTTAAAAAAATAAAAATGAATAGATTTTTCCTTCCTGTTACTTTTAAATAGGTCACACAATGTTTCAATAATTATCGATATCGACCGATATGAAACACTTATATCGTGATACAGATTTCAGCCATATCGCCCAGCCCTAGTGTGAGGGTGGTGTGTGAGGGTGGAGGGTGGTGTGTGTGTGGGTGTGTGAGGGTGGTGTGTGTGTGTGTGTGTGTGTGTGTGTGTGAGGGTGGAGGGTGGTGTGTGTGTGTGTGTGTGTGTGTGTGTGTGTGTGTGTGTGTGTGTGTGTGTGTGTGTGTGTGTGTGTGTGTGTGTGTGTGTGTGTGTTTAGAGATTTTGTGAAATGAGCTGAATTGTACACTGGAAGATCTACTGCAAAGCAAATTGAGAGGCACTGCCACATCGAGGAGCATTGAGTCATCAACCTTGACTTACTCACCTGACAATAGTGTGAGCATTTTTATTGCCCACCACGAGCTGATAGCCCTCCCTGCTCATCATAAATCACTCGAGCGCCTACTCTTTCAAATGTTTCTCAACACACTCTGGTCTGTAGCAGCTTTACCTGGGGCACTGAGAGCAGGGAACAGTCACACAACACAAGTGAGAGAGTGAAAGACAGAAACAGAGAGAGATACAAAGAGGGGGGAAGGGGGAGGAAGAGACAGGGAGACAGAGAGAGAGAGGCAGAGGCAGAGACAGAGACAAAGACAGAGAGACAGAGGGACAGAGAAAAAGGGAGAGAGAGGGAGGCAGGCAGAGAGAGAGAGAGAGAGAGAGAGAGAGAGAGGGGAAGAGGAAGCGGAAAACTGATGCACACTTTCTTTTTTTCCTCAGCTTTCTGACAAGCTGCCTACCTATCCAACATTCATAGCTGAACACTCGGATTCGGAAACCAAGCGGAAAGCAGGTCGTGTCCCCATAAGCCGCTCAAAAAAAAAAAAATTCTCCTGTTGGACAGGCCTGTCCCTTTTTTCCCCTTCTTCTTCTTGGCCTCTGTTCCTTTCTTTCGCTTGCTCTTTATTCGCTTTTTTCCACACCTTACTCTCTTTTTGCTCCACTACAGTCCTCCTGAGCACATGCAAATCAGTGGAGCGGGTGCTCTCCTGTCCACTCACCGTGTAAGTGATCACAGCCAGCATGCCAATCAAGGTCAGCGAACTGATGGAGAAAGACAGCGCAGCCAGGCCATCTGCAGGGAGGAGAGAGACAGAGAGAGAGAGGGAGAGAGAAAGAGAGAGAGAGAGAAAAAGTGAGAGAGAGAAAGAGAGAGAGAGAAAGAGAGAGACCAGATAAAGACAGAGAGAGAGAGAGAGAGAGAGAGAGAAGAGAGAGAGAGAGAGAGAGGGAGAGAGAGGGAAAAAAGAGAGAAAAAAAATCTATCAAATGCAATGTTCACTCGCAGGTACTATGAAATAAGTCCTGAGATTTGAGGGCTCGGTAGGTAGTACTGTTTTCCTTTTTTTTGTCATTTTTTTTCCATCCAGGTTTTGCGTTCTTCAGAGAAAGGTCACTGGCGTTCCTTTGCCCTCTCAACATTCATTTATATGACAATAATTAAAAAAATAAAACAAAACACACACACACACACACACACGTCAAACCGTGACAGATGAACAACAAGCAGGCCTAAACAGTGACGTTGTCCACGAGCCATGTCTGATCTTTCTGGCATGCAGACATGTTTTTCAGGTCTCCAGTCGAGCCTTGAAGGACAACAGACAAATGGGGTGAAGAGAAGGCAGAGAGAGAGAGAGAGAGAGAGAGAGAGAGAGAGAGAGAGAGAGTGTGTATGTGTCTGTGTGCCTGTGTGTGTGTGAGTGTGTGTTGTTTGGTTGGGGGAGGGGGGATGCCAGGTGCCAGGATAAGAGCCAGATGAGGGAGATGGATGGGCAGTGACTGGGCTTACTCCCTGTTAAGACCCCACCTGTCTAAGGGACCAGAGCTGCAGGCAGCAACAGAGACAACAGAGGCAGCATCAGCACCACCATCACCATCACCACCACCACCACCACCACCACCACCGACACTACATCCGCCCTGCTTCAGCTAGCTATCCCACAATCCCTCAGTACTGATGCTGGCACAACACGGGCCAGCCAAGTATCTGGATGGCTGATGTGTAAGACCTGGGACATCAATCCAACCACAGAGTGATGTCTTCTCTCTGAAAAGCTTTCGGACGCACGACAAGCAGCCTTTTCCCCCCCCCCATCATGAAAAAGGACGAAAAGCTCGAGCTCAGGCCAGGCTTGCCAACCCGGCTACACAAGGAGAAGCGGAGACAGAGGCAAACACAGAACAAAGATAAATTATACACCTGCTCTCCACTGTAGTCCGAAAGGACAGAGAGGAGCAAAAGAGAGAGAGAAAGAAGATGTGGCATATAAAAAGAAATAAAAAAAACAAGAGCTTTGAAGTCTGACAGCTGCAATGTGCATTAACATTTGAATGGTGTGTTTCCCTTTTGTGATCTCACCCGCTTTTGTTAAGTGGCAAGCTTGGTAACGGAGACAATGGCTGGCCGTGTTCCGCACAGAGAGAAAGCCTCCGTTTATGAACTCCCCGACAAAGGCGGAGGGGAGGCGTGTTTGCTGCCTGCTCGCGCTCACGGATCCTCCGGCAGATTTTCCGGGGATTAGGCGACGGCATATATTGTGTATTATCGTCCGCGCAGCGCTCCACATCTGCACTGCCTTGGACGCCAGAGAGTGAACGCAGGGAGAAGAGGGAAGGAGAGGAGAGGAGAGGAGAGAAGGAGACGAGGCCCTTATCTCCCAGAGCTGTGTGTGTACACACGGTGAAGTAGCACGGAGAGAGAGAGAGGTATTTATTAAAGAGCTACTTAGCTGGCTCAGTGTGTGTGTGTGTGTGTGTGTGTGTGTGTGTGTGTGTGTGTGTGCCACAATCAGACCTTGCACACTGTCACATGGATACCAATGCAAACATAAACAAAACCTGGAACACACATACGCGAATGTGTTGCACATGTCTGAACAAGACGTGCACACAGAAGCGTGTAGTAGAGTCACAAATGCATGGCCACACAATGTGTGCATGCATACACCAACCCACTCAAGCTAGTCTTAAGGCCTCTGTTCAGGGGCTTTGACACAGTGCGGTGCACTCCGCTTGTGACGTTCTACTAGGGAGCAGTGGTGGCCTGGTGGTTAACGTAACACACCTGTGACCAAAAGGTTACAGGTTCTAATCCACCAGGTAAGGTAAAGGACATATGACCGAAGGGTCGCTGGGAATCTCTTTCATTAGTTTAGATTCCATTGTTTTCCCTACAACCCCGGTGCACCAACATGGAACACTGTTGCCAGAATTATGTAAGGTATTTAAGGTGTTTTTCATGGCACCACTCAATAAAATCCATTCTTTATCATGTAACCACAGATCGAATCCTTGGGAAACTACTATGATGATGACTGCGTGTTACGGCTGTATGTGGGACAAACAGCACTGGAATCAAAGCACAACAGGATACACATACAGCTGTAACACTGCGTGCCATGCATGGCTAGTGTGCAGGGGCAAAAAAAACTGTCGAATTCAAACATGTGACGTAATAATTACATTACACTGCAATTAGCCGACGCTCTTCTTCAGAGCCACTTATAGTGAATCAGGTACAGGGAGCAAAGTGGGGTTAGATGCCTTGCTCAAGGGCACTTCAGCCACGGATGAGGAGCGCTGGTTATTTGCTCCCCCACCCATATTAGGAAACTACTGGGACGGCAATCGAACCTGCAACCTTCCGGTGACACCATTAGATGTGCCACATTCCCAGTCTAGACAGGAGTGGGCAGAGTGCCGTCACGCTGATCGAGAGCTCCTACCTCCGATGCGGGAGTGTGTTGTTGTTGAGGTGAAGAGATGAAGGCTGTGCAGGGGCAAAACAAAAGAAAGATTGGCACATGACAGTCCGTCTTGCATCAGGCCTTCTCTCACATCGCAGAGGAAAAACAGCAGCCCTCCTGCCAAGGCCTTTTTATAATGTTGAGGAAGAGTGATTACAAAGACAGCAAGGTAGAGAGAGAGAGAAAGAAAGAGAGAGAGAGAGACAGACAGACAGAGAGGCACAGAGAGAACGAGAGAGAGGGTGAGACAGAGAAGGGTGGGCGAAGGAAAGAGAAAGAAAGAGAGACAGACAGACAGAGAGACAGACAGAGAGAATGATTTGTTTGTTTGTTTGTTTGTGTTTATTGCCAGTTAAGCATCTAGGGCTATTTCATGGCCAATACAGGTAATAAATATCACATGAAATTAAAACCAACAAAGAAGTAAATAAATAAATACATTAAATATGTTTGTACATATCAATGCACTTCAAAAAGTTTAAAACCTTTAAAGAAGGGACCTTGTTAAAAATATCTAGCATGGTGCCTTCTCTAAAAAACTTCTGCCTTTTTATTCTAAGAGCAGGGCAAGAAAAAATGTGCTTAATTGACAAGAGATCATCACAAAGATCGCAAAGTGGAGGTTCACCTCCAGATAACAGAAAACCATGAGTCAGTCCAGAATGTCCAATTCTACACCTTGTGTAGACAACTTGGTCATGTCTGCACGAAAATGACTGAATAGTCACTTGTTTCACATTAGTGCATACTTCTTTCAGCTTGTTGCCCACACAGTTAGTCCATTCAGCTTGCCATTTGTCACTTATGTAGGAAGAAAGAACAGGTCTGATATCAGAGACAGGGATTTGACATTCAGAAATCTCTTAATTCAGGGCTCCTTTAGCAGCATTATCTGCCTTTTCATTACCAGTCAAGCCCACATGGCCAGGGACCCAACAAAAAATAATGTCCATGTTGATTTTAGTTAGGTATTCCACTTTTTTAAGTATGTTGACAATAAGAGGGTGGTTAATCTTCAAAAACTCAAACTCCAATGCCTGAAGGCATGATCTAGAGTCTGTGCAAATCAAGGCTTTGTGCAGTTTGGACTCTTCAAATTCAAGACTTAAGAGCAAGGCTTGGGCTTTGGCTGTAAAAACTGAGCACAGATTTGGGATGCGTATTCCACATTGATTAGAGGCGACTACCATTGCTGAGGACACACAAGTATCAGTTTTTGAGCCATTAGTATAGATCGGAGTGTGCAAAGGGAAGCACTGTCTTACATCAAGGAAGCAACTCTGGTACTCGTTTGGGTGTGTGTTAGATTTCTTTCTGTGACTTAGGTCCTGCACAATTACAGGTTTTCTCAAGGTCCAAGGGGGAATGGAACAAAGGGGAGAGGATGTTAGTCCGTTTAGATCAACATTCAAATCCTCAAGGAGAGGTTTAATTCTTAATCCAAAAGGTCTGATAGACCGCAGTCTGGCCTCTGTGGCTGAAAGACGGTGGGATATGCCGGGTTATCTCTGTTCCCTTTGATTTTGACTGCATATTGAAGTGCAAGTTTCAAGCGCCGAAATTTAAGGGATGGTTCTCTTGCTACCACATAAAGACTCTGCACTGGGGAGGTTCTAAAGGCCCCTAGGACCAATCTTAAACCTTGATGATGAACAGTACCCAGCATCATAATGTAAGATTTTCTTGCTGATCCATAGACAATACTGCCATAATCCAAAACGGGATCTCGCAAGTGCTCTATACAGGCGTAGCAGTACAGTACACTCTGCCCCCCAACTTTGTCTTTGCCAGTACTTTTAAAATGTCCAAAGTTTTAAAACATCTCTTCTTAAGGGTCTTCATATGTGGAATAAAGGATAATTTATTGTCAAGTATCAGACCAAGGAACTTAACCTCTTTCACAACTTGAATTGCGGCACCTTCCATATACAGCAATGGGACTCATGATGTAAAGCTCGAAGTTGGCAAAGACTCATGATGTAAAGCTCGAAGTTGGCAAAAATGAGTGCAAACAGTCTTGGTCTTAGAGAATTTGAATCCATTTTCAATGGACCAAGTGCTGATCTTATTTATGCACAGCTGGAGTTGCCTTTCGATTATACTCATATATTTCCCTCTATAGCAAATACAGAGGTCGTCAACATACAGGCTGCAGAAAAGATTTGGGTTGATTTCCTTCACAATACTATTGATTTTAATACTGAATAGGGTGACTGAGAGGATGCTTCCCTGAGGAACTCCTTGTTCTTGCAAGTGTGGTGTTGAAAAAGTTATACCTAATTGAACTTGAAAAACTCTAGTAGACAAAAAATTGGAGATAAAAATGGGCAGACGACCTCTGAACCCCATGTAGTGCAAGTCCCTTAAAATACCATATTTCCAAGTAGTATCGTATGACAGAGAGAAAGACACAGAGAGAACGAGAGAGAGGGCGAGACAGAGAAGGGTGGGCGATAGAGAAAGAGAAAGAAAGGGAGGGATAGAACAATTAAGAAGGAGAAACAGAGAAAGGGAAGGAAGGAGGAAAGGAAGGAGAAAGGAACAGTAGCGAGGGACACTGAGACGCTTTGGCAGTCTGGCCCCTGTGGTACACATAATTAAGAGCTAATTGCAGATAAGATCGCCACACTAGCCTGTGAAATGAATGCTAACACCCCCCCACACACACACACCTCACAAATCTCACCCCACCTTCCAAACATGTATGTCTCATCCCATCCCAACTTCCTGATATGCATCTGTCTAAGGAATTCTCTTGTTCTTCCCCAATATACCTGTCTTTCACCTCTCTCTCTCTTACCTTCCCACTGATGGAAATACGGATCACGCCTCACAGGCCTCTATCACCCCAGCTTTTAATTTGACGTTCTGACAGTTTTTTGGGCTTAACGGCGCCAGCGGTATGTGTGTTTTATGTTCAGACAGGACTCAATCATTGGAAAAAATCAGTGCTTCAAACAGACAACTGCTTTTCTGCAAACACTGTGGCCTATAAGCACTAGCTTACTGCAAATGTACGTGCAGCTGAGAAGCAGGCCGCTAAGGGCGGTGGGGTGGGGTGGGGTGGGGTGGGGTGGGGGGGGCTGTGGTTGAGGCGGCCGTGGTCCTAAAAACATCTGAGCCAACAGGTGGCAAGGCAGCGGGTGGGTGGGGGGTGGTTACTGCTGCTGCTGCGGAGGAGGAGGAGGAGGTCTCCCCTCCACAAACGGATCCACACGACCCTGCGTGGCGAGCCTGCATCGCCTGCGGGGCCCCCCAGGACGTCGGGGGGGGGAGCGGATAGGGGGTGATCGGCAGACCACAGCTATTGTTTCAAGCTGGGGGTTAATGGAGCGCCAAACCACCGCCACACACCCCTCGTACCAAACCCCTACAACCCCCACCCACCCAAACCACTCCTGTGCGCTGATTATGACAAACAAACCCCCAGGTCAGACCGTCATTATTTTTAGACCGTGTTTCCCCTCTAAAACCTCTGCAGAAACTCTATTCATTAGGAAAAAAAATGCTCTCCAGAGAGGGGGGCAGTGGAGACAAAAGAATGAATCGAGAACAAGGGAGTGGAGGAGAGAGAGAGAGAGAGAGAGAGAGAGAGAGAGAGAGAGAGAGAGAGAGAGAGAGAGAGAGAGAGGGGGGAAAAAAAGAAGGTTAGTCGGAAGGGGAAAAGGGGGCAGGCTTAGGGAGGCTGGCTTGACAGCTAGAAGATTCCCCTCCCGAGGACAGCGGCTCTGTCACAGAGTTACTCAAGGCTATCATTGGATTATGCCGGATTGTTCCCTGGCTCTTTGTCTCGCTGGCTGAGGAAGCTGAGAAGGGACAGAGCATGGGGAGAGAGGGAGTGCGACAACAAGAGGGAAAGAGAGAAGGAAGAAAAGAGTGAGACACAAAAAGGGAGAAACAGAAAAAGAGAATCTGAGAGAAAGAGAGAGAAAGAGAATCTGAGAGAGAGAGAGACAGAGAGAGAGAGAGAGAGAGACAGAGAGAGATGCAAGGTGAGGGTCTCCATCTTCTTTCTGAAAATTACCACCCTTGGCAAACAGGGGAGCACTCAACTAAGCCCAAAAAAAAACACTGGAGGCGACATGGTCAGCCATAATCCATACAGTAACACATTGTAAGCACATACACCTACTTTACCCCATGAGCAGACACTCTCACCCACTTAAGGACCACATGTTGGGGTGCTGAGAGGGACAATGTGGGATTAGGCCCCATCGTCGTCATCACACTGACCTCCATTTGTCACCTTGAGAACAGCACATGACTTCAGCCAAACCACACCTACATTGAGCCCACCTGGCTTACACCCCTCCCCCCCAACACACACACAAAGACACACACCCACATACACACACAAAGACACACACCCACATGCACACACACAAACACACATCTCCGTCTGTCACTCTGTCACTCAGCCAGTCAAAGCAAGAGAAAAGAGGGATGGCGATGGCAAGGAAGAGAGGGGCCGAGCAAGGGAGCGATGGAGAGAAGGGACGCTGTAGCAGAGCCCACCACACTGCAGCCGGTCAGGCTTTGCTGCACTGCCACACAAGCCCTAATGGGCACCCGCTTTCAGCTGGGGCCGCCTAAATGAGCAGCTTGCAGCCGCAAATGCAGGGGTCGTGGGGGGCTAACTTAGCAAGGGACACGGAGAGGATGAAAGGGGGTGGAGGTGGGGGGTGACTTCCGTTTGCTCAATTAACCTACCATCTGGAGAGGAGGAGAGAAAAAAATAGACTGCTGGGACTTTTTTTTCCTCTTCCCCCTCCTTTTTGACAAAGAAAAGCAGTAGCCTGTGGTGAACTCCTTCAGTGGCCCTTGCATGCTTCAAGATGCCAGCAGAGTCAGGAACATGTGTGTGTGTGTGTGTGTGTATTTGTGTGTGTGTGTGTGTGCATGTATATCCATGTGCGTGTTGGTGTGTGTGTGTGCATGTGTGTGTGTGTGCGTGTGTGTGTGTGTGTGTGTGTGCATGTTGTAGAAGCACTAAGACAGATGGGCTCCATTCTTGGGTGATGCCCAGGTGCCAGCGGACCAGGAGGTCACCATGCCACCATGCTTCCGCCAGGGGTGACTGGACCATACCAACTACAGGCTTGCTGGCCTTGAGGTCCTGCTAGTCTTAACAGAAACTACTGAGGTAAAGAACACTGTAGGAACACTTAAAAAAGAATACTGTAGGAACACACACATCCACGCACGCAGACAGACACACAGATACAAAACAATAAGATCTATGCACACATGCAAGCACTAATGTGCTTTAAGATATTTCAGAGGCTCTCTCATAAGACCCAACACATTTCTACGCAAGACAGAAATGATTAAAGTATGTTTTAATAAAAGCTACAACATAGATGTAGGCAGAGATAGATAGATAGATAGATAGATAGATAGATAGATAGATAGATAGATAGATAGATAGATAGATAGATAGATAGATAGATAGATAGATAGATAGATAGATAGATAGATAGATAGATAGATAGATAGATAGATAGATAGATAGGCAGGCAGATGGAAAGACAGACAGACAGACAGACAGACAGACAGACAGACAGACAGACAGACAGACAGATAGATAGATAGATAGATAGATAGATAGATAGATAGATAGATAGATAGATAGATAGATAGATAGATAGATAGATAGATAGATAGATAGATAGATAGATAGATAGATAGATAGATAGACAGATAGAAAGATAGACAGAAAGATAGATAGATGAGGAGAGAAAAGCACATTCACTGAATGCACAGATAAACAGGAATGGCATACTACTAAGATGTCTACGGCTGAGGAAACGCTTCTGAGTGACATTTCAAAAGCAGGGAGGGTTTCCCCCCCCCTTCCTTAATGCTCCCCCCAGCCCATCCCCTCCTCACATCTCGACAGCAGTGTGGCAGAATTCACGGGTGCCACAATGAGAAAGGGTGACAGTGATGTGGCTAAATGTCGCATGCGCCAAACCTGAGTGTCAGCGCACACAGACAGCATGCCACTATTCAATCAAGTCGCAGTCAGACCTCAGCAGCTCCAGACAGCGTCAACTGGACTTAACTGGGGGAGACTAAACTTGATTGGGGAGAGGAAAGGGAAGGGAAGGAGAGGAGAGCAGAGAAGAAAGGAGAGGAGAGGAGAGGAGAGGAGAGGAGAGGAGAGGAGAGGAGAGGAGAGGAGAGGAGAGGAGAGGAGAGGAGAGGAGAGGAGAGGAGAGGAGAGGAGAGAGGAGAAGAGAGGAGAAGAGAGGGGAGAGGAGAGGAGAGGAGAGGAGAGGAGAGGAGAGGAGAGGAGAGGAGAGGAGAGGAGAGGAGAGGAGAGGAGAGGAGAGGAGAGAGGAGAGGGGAGAGGAGAGGAGAGGAGAGGAGAGCAGAGAAGAGAGGAGAGCAGAGAAGAGAGGAGAGAGGAGAGGAGAAGAGAGGGGAGAGGAGAGGAGAAGAGAGGGGAGAGGAGAGGAGAGGAGAGGAGAGGAGAGGAGAGGAGAGGAGAGGAGAGGAGAGGAGAAGAGCGCAGAGGAGAGGAGAGGAGAGGAGAGGAGAGGAGAGGAGAGGAGAGGAGAGGAGAGGAGAGGAGAGGAGAGAAGAAGATGGGAGAGGAGAGGAGGGGAGAGGAGAGGAGAGGAGAGGAGAGCAGAGAAGAAAAGAGAAGAGAAGAGAGGAGAGGAGAGGAGAGGAGAGGAGAGGACAAGAGAGGAGAGGAGAGGAGAGAAGAGAAGAAGAGAAGAGAAGAGAAGAGAAGAGAAGAGAAGAGAAGAGAAGAGAAGAGAAGAGAAGAGAAGAGAAGAGAAGAGAAGAGAAGAGAAGAGAAGAGAAGAGAAGAGACGAGAGGACCGGTGAGACCCTGGTCTGCTTCGCGTGTGTGAGGACCATCTGATAGGGTCTACAGAGAGAGAGTGGTGCAGAGTGTCTTATCTGAGTTACTTACTGTTGCCAAACTCCTCCACCATGTACTCCATCTTGTCCCACTGGGTGGCATTCTGGTTGGGCGGGGGTCGCAACGGCACAAAAGCCCTGGGGGGAGATAACAACGCTTCTTGTTAACAGGTGACATTTTACTTCCTGGCATTTAATAAAAACAAGCAAGCAAACAAACAAACAAACACCTGTCTCAGAATCTCATATTTTTTGCTGTAGTACTATCCTGAATCACATCTAGTCTAATTACAGTGCCCTTAAAGCAGAGATTGGCGATGTTTTTTAAAAGCGTTTTTTGTGGTTTGCTTCAATGAACAAGGATTATTTTGCTTCTGGGCCTGTGGCATAGTTGTTAATACCACTTTCTAAAACAATTTAATGAAGTTTAGACTATATATATCAGTTGAGACATGGGGTAGGGAAGCCTAGCAGAGCGGAGCCAAAAGCTATGCAGCCATGTCGCCGTCACGCCTCACCAGAAGTCTCAGAGGCATTTTTTTGTTACATTTCTCAAAGTTGTCCTTACAACCCAAGAGCCAGGAAGACATAACACCATCGAACAAAAACACCAAAAAAGAACATCAGCTGTGGCAGCCACAGCATGGTGGAGACCTTGTTCAATCATTTTCCTTGGACTGACTGAAACCATTAGACAGCCCACCAACTGTCTACACAAGGCAGCTTACTGCTTCATGATTCCCATTGCGCAGACTGAGCTTAGAGAGAAGGGGTAGGATTTCTGGAGCACTGGATTTGGATTGGATTTTCAGATGTGATTTTCTCATCACCACCTACCTTGAATTTACCGATAAGCTGCTGTTACAGAAAACTAACTAAGGTTATGTTCCGATAGAAAAAACTTGTATCACTTGTATCATATTTTTTGGCTTTGTGGATAAATATTTAACACAGCATTGCCATTTTAATCTCTCAGAAATAGAGAATATGGTGATCCCTATCTGCCAATTGCTGGGGTGTAGCGCTGTTAAAAAGAAAAGGTGGACTATTGCAACCAAGCCTGATAGAAGCTCAAAGTGCTTACAACAGCCTTAGCTGAATATTCAATATTCTGAAATTAATATTTTGAAGCAACGTCTGGATGAAGTAACTTTGATCAAGCAGCACACATGGGCATCAAAGAGCGTCCTGCATGTTTCAATAGGCAGCCTGGCCTACTTGCCTACTGCAGATGTGCTGTCCAATATTTTAAAGCTGACCTCCACTAACTGATCCAAGATCTCCAGAAGTTTTCAAAGGAGTTGAGTCCTAGGATTTTTGCTGACCTCTAGACAGCAGTGGAATTTTGTGTTTGGCATGCACACATTTGTAGAAGTCTGAGTGGTGGGTGGTGGATGGGAATGGAGGGGGTTGGGTTGTTCCTGTGTCTGCTTTATTTACAGGAAGTTCCTCCATACTATGACATATTCAGGTGTTTTGGCAAATTGATGCTTGGCTGAATTTTCGCCAGTAGCGGGACGCTCATTTGCGCTTTGTCCCACTTTCACTGAAGTGGCCTGAAATGCTGCGAGATGAAACTGTTGTGTCTTGTTTCCAGGAGTAAGCCCACGTCTGTCAGATGGCTGAATTTAGGCGCTTCATAACATAAACTCTGCATTACAAGCCCTAATGATTTCCATCCAGTCCTCCGGGTAGACTGGCTGTATTGTTAGGGGGTTTCGAACCAATTTCTTTTTATTTGTGTTAACATGGTTATCAGATGCTAATCTACTCGGGGGTGGATTGTAGCCTTGAATGATATTCAAGCTGTATAGGCAAAAACACAACAAGGGATAATTTGAATCATTGGAGCGTATCTGCTGAATCAGCACAAGCAAGTCAATCCAAAGTCAAGACAAATCTACTAACACTAAAAAGTTCTCAAACCAACTATGGAACACTGCCAAATAACCTACAAAATGTTTTAATGTTTTATCAATACCTATATGTGTAACCACAAATAAAGTGTTTAATAAAGGTAATAAACTTTTTGCTAGTAGAGACATGCAACTAGACTTCTTTGCTTTGAAATGCATGCTCAAATATTAACCTAGTTGATTACACAGGGTGAGATGCTAAACATTAGACAGAATACAGACCAGATGCATTCATAATCAAAGTAAAAATGACCAAAGGCATTTGTTTTTCTTTCAAAACATGCATCTGCTGGTTTTGGGGAATTCCCAAGGTATCAGCATTGTCAACAGCCCACAGCGCTGCAGCTACCAAACAACTTTGAGGAGGCGTGTGTACATCATGCACGGTAAACAACTTGTCAACAGGTCACCCCTTACATGCATAACCAGAGATGGCCATGTTCCAGCCTACACACCAGCTCTTCTGTAGGGTTTCAGAACATAAAAACAGCCAGAAAATCTCTTTGTCCTGCCCTACATACTAAATAGCTGAAAACTCAGGTGGTGGGGACTATTCTTCTACCTGCATAATGGTTTATTTATAACAACCTGGAAACTTCTGTTTGCTTTTGTTTCTGAGTAATGCACGAGGACAGGCTATCTTTGGTTTTAATTCACACGGTTATTTATGTGTCCAACCCAAACTGACTGGTGCTGGAGGATCTTTTCAAGCGTGAAAGCAATGTGTCCAGCCACACAGCCCCCTAACCGCGCCGATGAAACGGCACTAGGACTGACCATTCCTTTATTTTTGTTAACTGAGAGCATTAATCAAGTCCTGCGCTAATCTGTAAACATGCCAATCACAGCCAGGGAAGCACGAGAAAATGAATTAGCCGTCTGCCAAACAATGCAGCCGTGCTAATACAAAACAAAGCCTGGAGCCAACGCGACGCAGTGATCCTCTCATAACACACCCAGACTCAGACAGCAAACAAACACGCTCGGTGGTTTACAGGACACGGTAAAAGGAGGCATCCCATGTGGAAGGCTGCTTTTCAATAGGGAAAAACTGGTGGTCGGCTGGCGGGTGAGAGTGCTGTAACATGCTGGCTTGGCCAGGCTCCTGGTGGCAAACAAAAGAGTTGCGGCTCTGAGAATGAACAGCTGCTGAAGTACAACGGTCCAGCCTCGGCAGGTATCAGTGGGGAAAACAGACAGAGAGCTGCGGTGAAAGCCATCATGTTGTCACAGGTCTGGAGAGCCTCGGCAACAATTCCATGGCACAATACAAAGGGGCAATGAAATGGTTCAAAAGGTAAAATGGACAACAAATTGCTTCGGCCTCCAATGCATCTTTGTTGCTCAATCTCTTTCTTTTTCTTTTTTTTTTTTTTTTACTCCTTTCAAGATCATGGCAGGGGTACAATCTTGTCACCCTCCTCTTCCCTCCGCTGCAAAACTCCATCGTTTAACGCACCAAAGCACACTAAATTACATGATCTTAGCTGCGAGCATGTTATTGTCAGCGGTGCAAAAAAAAAAAAAAGAAATCCATTATGTTTATGTTGTGCAGGCGCCGCTGAACATACGCCACAGAAACTGGAGGTTAAATGGGACATGGTCTAAGGCCATGTATCACTATGGATTTAGGTATAACTACAGGGTGTTTAATAGGAGCTGGCTTTGCGTACAGGACAAAACACAGAAAGGTTGGGAGGATATTCAGGCCTCATGGGACCACACCACAAAAAGGGATGCGTGAGCAGGAAAACGGTCCGATGTCAAATAAAAAACAAACAAATAAATAAATAAATAAATAAAACACTTTTGGACACTGCTGTGCTTTTCACTCCACTTTGCAGGAGAGTAGTGATTACAACCTTCCCCTGGAAACCATCTCCCTGGCTGCTATGCACATCTTTAGAAAATCACTAATTTTCTTGTCAAACATTTGCAAAGATAGGCTACAAATAACAACCTTCAAAAACATACAAATTAACATGTTGCTGCAAGCAGGAAAAAGGACTAGGAAAAAGCCAAGATCAAATACAAATCTTGGTAAAACTCTCCTGGACTAAGCCTACCGTTCCTGCAACATAAAACAGCTTTTCGATACAGTGGATAACGCAGCACCAACTCTGTGGAAAGAACCCATAAAACATCTTCATCCTTCATAAACCACAATGGTCTCCCACGGTATCGCCTGAGAAGAGACCAGGGATGAAGGCATCACACCTGCCTTGCACTTCAGCTGTGATTCTCCCTGCCAACTTTGGGCTTCTTTAGTATGCTAATACTATAGCCATGTGCTGTGACAGGGGGGTTAGGGGAGGTTGACTTAGATCCTCACTGTCTGACGCAGAGCTGCTGGGGACTGAAGTGAGTTCAGTCATCACTGTCCTGCTCGTTATGCCTAAAAACCTTCACTTCAATCCTGCCTCTTCAATCCAGCGTGCGTTGGTTCAAAGCCCTAGCCTAGAGAAGGTGGAGTGCTGGGGCACTTAGCCAGCTGAAGAGCCTTCGCCACAGCCTGTGCTGGCGTTATAAGAACTGGGGAGCCGGTGGTGGTGGGTGGGGGGGCTAAGGACTTTAAACTGACGAAAGGGAGATTCTCATTAGCGGGGTTTAATGACATATTTTAGGTCCCCTTTGCCCTGGTGTGGGCCCTCTGAGCCGCGTACTTACCCAATTAACAGCAGCACAGCACAGACAATGACGAATCCAATCGTGTACTTCAGTGCATTTTTCACTTGCTGTAATGAAGAGAGAAAATCGCACTGTAGATAATCAAGCGATAATACAATCAAAACTCTATCTGGGGGCAAAAAGGGAAGGTGGGTGGTTTATGTGTGTGCGTGGGGGGGATACATTTCTGCAGAGGGTAAGGGTGTACAGAAAGACAGAGAGAGAGACAGAGAGACAGAGAGAGAGAGAGAGAGAGAGAGAGAGGGAGAGAGAGAGAGCAAGAGAGAGAGAGACAGAGAGAGAGAGAGAGAGAGAGGGAGAGAGAAAGAGAGAGAGAAAGAGCAAGAGAGAGAGACAGAGAGAGAGAGGGAGAGAGAGGGAGAGAGAAAGAGAGAGAGGGAGAGAGAGAGAGAGAGAGAGAGAGGGAGAGGGAGAGAGAAAGAGAGAAAGAGAGAGAGAAAGAGCAAGAGAGAGAGAGAGAGAGGGAGAGAGAAAGAGCAAGAGAGAGAGAGACAGAGAGAGAGAGAGAGAGAGAGAAAAAGAGAGAGAGGAAGAGCAAGAGAGAGAGACACAGAGAGAGAAACGGAGAGAGAGACCGAGAGAGAGACAGAGAGAGAGAGAGAGAGAGAGAGAGAGGGAGAGAGAAAGAGAGAAAGAAAGAGCAAGAGAGAGAGACAGAGAGAGAGAGGGAGAGAGAAAGAGAGAGAGGGAGAGAGAGAGAGAGAGGGAGAGGGAGAGAGAAAGAGAGAAAGAAAGAGCAAGAGAGAGAGACAGAGAGAGAGAGAGAGAGAGAGAGGGAGAGAGAAAGAGAGAGAGAAAGAGCAAGAGAGAGAGAGAGAGAGAAGGAGAGAAAGAGAGAGAGACAGAGGGGGGGAGAGAGAGAGAGGGAGAGGGAGAGGGAGAGGGAGAGGGAGAGGGAGAGAGAAAGAGAGAGAGAAAGAGCAAGAGAGAGAGACAGAGAGGGGGAGAGAGAGAAGGAGAGGGAGAGAGAAAGAGAGAAAGAGAGAGAGAAAGAGCAAGAGAGAGAGACAGAGAGAGAGAGGGAGAGAGAAAGAGAGAGAGGAAGAGCAAGAGAGAGAGACACAGAGAGAGAAACGGAGAGAGAGACCGAGAGAGAGAGAGAGAGAGAGAGAGAGAGAGAGAGAGAGAGAGACCGAGAGAGAGAGAGAGAGAGAGAGAGAGAGAGAACACAGAGAAAGAGATAAAGAAAAGTAGCCAATGTCAAATAGATCCGGAGCGAGGACAATAAGTCACAGACAGATGGAGAGACAGGGACAATGAAAAAGAGAAAGCTACAGCGAGAGAGAGGGAGAGGGAAAGAGAAAGAGAGAGAGAGAGAGAGAGAGAGGAAGACAGAGAGCGAGACCAAAGCTCTGCATCTGTTCTGAACTGACAGAGACATTGTCTATCTCCCTGCCTCTGCTTCTCCCAGCCCCGCAGTTTCAAAGGGGATCATCAGTACACACAGAGAGGGGGGAGAGAGAAAGTGCCTTTGTCAGCTCAAAAAATCAACATGGTGAGAAATAAAAAGGCCCTGCTGTGTGTTATCGCCACATCAGTATGGTGTCCTTGGAGACAAATATTTGAAATTTCTGCAAGCTATCCCCCAAAAAGTTTTTTTTTTATCTTTTTAAGATAAGTAGCGCTACCTCTGGGGTTGAATTGTTGACTGCACTGAAGGAGACCCATTTAAACGACAGGTGAATTTTAAAGATTTTAGGATTTCTATAATCAGAGCAGTTTAATAGCAATTGTTGTCTTTAAATCCAGTCGGGTCTTCATCTCGTTGAGTGTTATCTCTCACCTCGAGGCCATCTTGTTCCCACTCTCTCTTTTTTGAGAAAATGTTTTAGTGTCTCATTTAAAAGGCGCATGAATGTGGACCCAAGAAATTGAACTCTGAAAGGATATCATCTCTCTCAAACTGAACACAAAAAGTAATGATGTGCTATGGGATTTGAGTGTGTGTGTGTGTGTGTATCTGTGCGTGTGTGTGTCTGTGTGTGCCATTTATGTGCCAGTTCATTTAAGCAGAACAAAGCACAACCGCTCTATCAGAAAGCCTTACCGCACACTTGTTGGTGTTGTCGTCGTCCTTCTCCTCGTAGTAGAAGTAGACAAAGGGAATCCAGAGGAAGACACAAAAGAGAATGATGGAGTACAGAGCTAAACAGAGCAAGACAGAGAGAGAGAGATAGAGAGAGAGAGAGAGAGAAGGGGAGAAAAAAAGAGAGAGGCCATTACCCTCACAACAGCCCATCCCATGCAAACCCACAACAAGCTCGGGTGGGAGGTAATATCCCATATGACAGTTATGAAACAGCACTGCAACTGAGAGATGACACGAGGACCAACATGGCGGCACGCTTCAGATGCAGGATCAACTGCGGCAGATTTCCCTACGGCCGTGTAAGTCAGAGCGGCTGGCTGCGCATTCCTATAGAGGAGCCTATATGCAGTCACTTGCGCTGAACGATCTTAGGGGAACACAAAAGCAGAATGGTCGTGGACCCCAGAAAGATTAATGTTTTTCAAACGGCAACTGTCAAAATAATACAGTGGGGAAAGATGTCTGGTTGCGTCGTCTCCCCTGAGGGGGGGGTAGAGGAGTTCCTTTAATATACTCGTGATTGAAATGTGAGCTGCTCCCTCGTGGCCGTATCACTCCTTATCTCTCTTGTTCTAAGAACTTGGACCCTGCAGTTTGCCAACAGTTGCATCAATCAACAGCAACATGAAATAGTGTTTACTTCTTTGAAAATGCACGGGTGATCGTGTATACATTCATCTACATCCAGCTATTTGGTCCCATTTAAATCAAGCCAAGACATATCACAGACATGACAAAGACAAAGTCGCTATCTGAAATGAAAGCAACATTTCGTCAAACACATACAGTAATTAACTCAGGACAATGTGCGGTATCCATGAAGCGCAACTGAGAAATAGCTTTCTATATTATATCATGTGTACTACATCATGTTGATCCATTAGGTGACTTTCCTCAGCACGGCGAGACCATAGTGTGCCATTTTATGTTAAAGGAGGCATCAAGCCATGAAATGCCACATGCATTGTTTAGGAGGGGCAAGAAAACAATAAATAGAGCAAGGTGAAATCCTCTGCTACTGAATGTCAGCTCAAACAGCGGCAGACCCAGAATAAAAAGCCTTTGTTCTCACTGTTGCATCTTCAGTGTGTTCTCTCTATGTGTGCAAAGTGCACTCAGTGAGTGCATACACACACACACACACTTAGGCCACCCAACCACCACCCCTGCTCTCTCCACCTCCGTATCAACACCCACTCACTCTCCCCTTCTTTCTCTCTCTCTCTCTCTTTCTGTCTGTCCTCCACCCTAGAGAGAGAGAGGCAGCTACAGAGGCCGTGCTTGTTTGGATGCTCTTGTGCAAGCATTGTCTATTAGACAGGATGCTAAGTCTATGTGGCATTAGAAATTCATGGAGGGAAGGGGAGGTGAGGCGTAGACACTTTAGAGAACAAGGTGGGTGTGTTGGGTGGTGGTGAGGGGGGTGCGGGGCGGGTGTGTGCAAGGAAGCTATTTTAAGACAGCGGGAGGGCTTCGCTATCTTCGGCTAATGGATGTCTCTATAGACAGCGGCTGTAAACCCCCAAAATAACTGCAGTGGAAATGCGCTGGGGTGGGGTGTGCTGTGTTGGGGGGGGGGGGGGGGGTGGGGGTAGGTGTGGGGGGTGGCTACATTGGGAGTGGCGCGCAGGGCTTAGCACTTCCTCGAGGTGATAACGTGATTCATTAGCGCGGTTCAGAACGCTGGGCTAAACAAGGAACACAATTAGAACGTCAGCCAAGGCCGCTTCTTGTGTCTCGACGCAAGGTTTTAAAATATGGAAGGCTACTCATGGAGAAGAGCGACCCGCTACCAACTCATTAATCCCCCCTTGAAAAGGAAGTGATGGAGACAAATGGACAAGGCGAATGAGGAGGATAAAAAAGCCTCTCTTTTTTTTCAACCAGACTTCGAGTTCCAATTGGTTATGTTCATTAATTCATTGCTACGGTAGAGCTTCTTTATTAGAAAATGAATTCATTGGCTGGAGTGGCGTGGCATTAAAAGTAATGAGTGATGATCCTTAATTAGTCTTACTTACCTGTCCTCGCATTCCTTAGCTTTCGCGACACCCGTCATGCAAAAAGGCCACATCAGAACAAATGATGCAAGAAAAGAAAGAAGCTACTTTATAAAAATCAGAAAAAGGAGCAAAAAAAAAAAAAAAAAAAAAAAACAACTGAAAATGTTTGTTGTCCTTGGGCACACATCTGAGGTGAGAGAGAGGCAGACGTGCCTCGTGAAATCAAAACAAGCTTTACTCATTCATCAGCAGGGAAGAGAGAGCAAGCACTCTGTTGCGATAAACTAGCGTTAAACGCTCCACTAAGGTGCTTGCTCTCGGGCGCCTGGAGCTCCGTGTAGGCTTTGGGGTGGGAGGGTGGGAGGGTAGAGGGGCGGGGGGCCCGAGGGGCCGGGGGGATCTGGGTCTTGAAGGATAACAAATGACGCAGGGGCCCACACACTGCTGCTTCTCCTGGCACATATGTTCATAGCACAAACCGATGGGTAATATTAATCATAACACCATGAATATTAACACATTGAGGGACCAGGCGGGCCATTGCATTAGCGCAGATCATCCATTACTCTCTAACCAGACCTAATGCAAGGGAACAGCACCTGACCAGGCAGAAGAAGTTTTGCATATTAATCCCCCTGATGGAGGCAAGAATGTGCTAAATAATTCAATGGCCATCCTCAGCCATCCACTAAGACTGGGTCCCCATTTCACATGCACCCCGCTTTCTTTTTTTTTCCCCCAGTCGAGGCAAGATGAGTTGGGCCTGCAAGACCCACAGAGGACCGGCTAAGCAGCACCACCCAAAAACAGGTGCTCTCCACACAAGCAGACAAGCATAATGTTTTTTTTTACTGCGTCCTAACTATGCGCGACACGACCAAGCAACAGTGGCTAAACTAGTTTGATTGCTTTTAACTTTCTATTAGAACGTCCTGACTGCCTGTTACATGACACAGTGCTGCAGAACATGACGTGGTGCGACATTTTCAACATAATTTTGTCAATTTTGGACTCATTGTGAGCACACAGAGCACTGATGAAGGCAGAACCCTGAAACGTCTGCTCTATTCTGCTCTCAGCAAAAATAAAAATCAAACAGAACTCCCTGTGCTTGACTTTAATGTCTTTTTCAGTGTGCGAACCTTCTTTTACTTTTGAACATAATTTTGTCACCCTGATTCTATTTTCATTTTAATGGCTAAACGTTAAAAACATACCACCTTCCATGCAACTTGTTGAAATGAGGCAGGTATCTTTACAACACTAATGTACATGAAACAAATGAATGGATTTAGTGAGGACAAAGAGCAGCAGATTGATGCTACAGTCTGTGGGAGCACATGTCGGTAAGATACACTATTATTTTGTATTACACCAAAAGGATGCAGTCTTAGAGCAAAACTGGAGCACAAAGGATAGGAACAATATCCTGTTGACCTACAACATGTGTTTTTGTTTTGGGGTGAGACTGCTATGATAACTCGTGATACCTCTCACGTCTACAATAAACAAAATCTCCTAGAAAACTGCGAAATACAATTACTGAACATCTCTTAATACAAAAAGAAACACTTCCCACACCGCTAACATCCTTATGCTGCTAAGTGCTTTTCACACTAAATGTACCTGCGAGCTATGTATTCCGTCACACTCTCACTTGGCCTTCAGTGGCTCGGCAGAACAATGGGTTCTGGCTGCAGTGGAGAGCACGGAGACTTGCAGAGCCACAGAGGGCCATAGGGGTGTGCAAAAGGCCACGAGCACAAGAGGCTGTCAGAAAAAAAAAAACCCAGAGAGGTCAAAGCACCGTAGGGGATGATGTGCACAATGGGGTTTGCCCTAAATAATTTCAAACCTATGGCCCAACCCCTGGGACAAGGGTCACACGTGTGCACACATACTCGCACACGCACACACACATGTACAGACACAATTTTGTGTGTGTGTCTGTGACAGAGAGACGCTTGCGGAGGGAAACAGTTGTATGGGTATATGTGTGCGTGTGTGTGTGTGCGTGTGTGTGTGTGCGTGTGTGTGTGTGTGTGTGTGTGTGCGTATGTTTGTACGTGTGTGTGTCTCTCGCTCTCTCTCTCACACGCACACAAACATATCAAAGGCCAGACACGGCCATGCCCACCAGAGTCCTCAAGGTCAGGACTGATGGGGAGCATTCGGCTCGTGTCCCGGACAAGGAGGCCGCCTGCCGCAAGGGCACTGACAGCACGACTCCCGTCCTTCCAGCCGGCAAGAATGTATTACATTCATGTGAAAATGAAATGTCACGGGAGGCAGGGGACAGAGGGGGACGGAAAAACGAGAGCGGCCGTGACAAAGGACTCGGGAGCTGGAGGAAATCTCACAGCCGAGTCGAGTCGAGCTGAGCCTGCTGCTGCTGCTGCTGCTGCTGCTGCTGCGGCGGCGGCGGCCCCTTCTCTCATTTCCTGTAAACTGGCAACAGGACTAGGGGTAGAGGGGTGGGAGTGGGAGTGGGGATGGGGGTGCTGGTGCACTGGAGGTGGCACAGTGTGCATGGTGGCTGGGATGAGACATTAATCTGTCTGGGGAAACGCTTTGGTGCTGGCGAAAGAGAGTCTTCTCTGCTGAATTCCATCTTGGGCATGTTTTTTTTTTTTTTTTTTTTTTTTCACCCCTCTTTCCCTTTCCTCTTTTTCCAGCCTCTGAACACAGAGGATGATGGGAAATGGTTACTTGGAAAATAACTGTTACTTACAGAATGCAACTGATACGCCCTCCCATATGCACCTGCAGACAAGAGCATTGTTCCCATCACATTCCACAAAACACGCAGGGTGACAGAGGAGTTTGGGACGAAAGTAAGATCACTGGTGTTCCAACAGCCCAAAAGACTTTAAGTAAATGTTCCTCTTTGCATTAATCACTACTACTTGGTGACAACCACACAATCCCTGTCTGCCGAATAAGACTGAAGAGTAAACACACATTTAAAGCGCACCCTATTTGTCACAGATTGGTCCTTTATCTCCCCTCTTGTTCCCTCTTTCTTTTCGCGGGGAAAAAAAGTGGGACACCTCTGCAAACTTGCGATTGATTGTCACAAGGTTGTAAATTAGCAGATCCCGCCACTATTGGAGCATTACCCTCTTGGCCTATACACGGCCCATTGGATTACAAATCAGGGTGGGTGATAATTTGCCGTTCTATTGGATTCTTGCTGTGCGACCCCTGGGGCCCCCGCGTCCTCCCAACGAGCACCACAGGAATACTGATGCCACCGACACGGACAGAGTCAGCCCGAGTGCCCATATCTTCAGAGCTTATGACTGCACTCAGGTGAAAGTCAATAACATATTGTCACGACCGCCTGAGTACTGATTGTCTGTGGGGCTCCGCCCCTGTGCCATCTGTGCCTGGTTATTGTTCCTACAGAGATGGGTGTTGCCGGATTGCTCTAATTGAGTCCACTATAAGAGGCTGGGGTTCATCTCTCCCTCGCTCTCTCTCTCTCTGCTCACGGCGGCGCCAGGCTTCGTTCCTCTTTGGGTTTTTGGACTTCAGGAGGATTTCTCCCTCCTACGTTTTGTTATGTTTTGTACATTAGGCATACTCCTAGACATACATGCATTACATTTTACTTTATGACATTTGCTGACTTTCTCATGTGTAAATAAATACACTTTGTTAAAATTGACGCTACGGTGTGGTTTCCCTTTATGTTGCGGCTGCTTTGAGCCAGGCGGTTGTAACATTTGGGAGCTCGTCCGGAGTTTTTTTTGTCTCCGGGATACTTTTCTGGTTTTTGCAATGCGCGTCTTATTGGCGTATTCGAATCAGCTGTCGGTGAGTGTTAGCGGTGATTACACAGTTACGTTTTTGTGGGGGAAACCCCTGTAGCGTTTTTTGGATTGGCTGGTTTGGAGGGTGACTAGGTTTGTCATTTAGTTTAGGCCGGCGTCGCAAAACTTTTTTTTTGGTTTGTTTGTAATGCACGTCTGATGGTAATTATTTGGTGGTTCCTGCTGCAGCGAAGAGAAATATTAGCGCAGTGGATTACGAGGAGCAACGTGCACACCCTGCCCTAGGTGAGACGCTCAAAAGTTTATTTTTTTCATTTGTTGTGTTTGCATGTCGAACGGGGGGGAGCTGTTTGCAGCTCAACCGCGGGGGCATGTGAAGACGTAGGCATTGGAAATAGTTAACGTGAGGCTTCTATTTAGATGCAGGGCTGCTCCAACGTTTCTAAAGTGTTGTATGCCTTCCTTTGTGTCAGGAATCCATTTTAGTGTCCAGACGTGTGTGTTTTGTGAGCATTTTTTAAAAAAAAGAGAGGGCTGTTTGGTTTTTGTAAGTTTTGGTGTTTTGGCAAAAGCATTTCGGATCTGTGAACAGTTAAATTGTGTAGTGGTATAGTGGTTTGCATATTTTATAGTGAGTATTTCGGACTGGTAGCAGTGGTACGTTGCAGTGTTTCAATTGTTTGCTGGTGACGATGGAAGCTGTAGATGTATTTTTGGCAGCGCCTTCTGTTGATGGCCTTAGAACGTTAACTAAGGAACAGCTGTTTAAGGTGGCTGAACATTTTGAATTGGAGGTCCCCAAAACTGTTAAAAAAGCCGAGTTGGTAAAATTAGTTGAGGATGGGCTAATTAAAAGGGAGATATTGTCGGCCAAACTGTTGTCTGCGTCTGCGACGCCAGTCGGCTCAGGGGTAGATTCTCGTTTACCTGTATCATCCTTAACTTTTGAACAACAGGTGAAGTTAATGGAGATGCAGTTAGAACGGGATAAGTATCTTGAACGGGAACGTGAAAAGGACAGGGAAGAACGTGCAAAAGACAGAGATTTACAGTATAAAAAGTTACAGCAAGACTACGAGCATTTAAAACTGTTGGCGGAGGGGAGGGCGCCGAGTGGCAGTGTCGGTGGCTCTGCTTCTCCTCAACAGGGTCGTTTGCCATTAGAGCTCAATTTGTCAAATATTATTAAGCTCTTACCTAAGTTCAATGAGCGCGATCCGGACACGTTTTTTTCTTTATTTGAAATTTTGGCCGCTGATCATGCATGGACAGATTCAGAGCGCGTCTTGCTTTTGCAAAGCGTGATATTTGGAAAGGCACAAGAAGCGTTTATTGCTTTAACTGATGTACAGCGAAAACGTTATATCAGTGTTAAAAATTCCATCTTGAAAGCGTATGAATTGGTCCCTGAAGCCTACAGGCAAAAGTTCAGGAACTGGCGAAAGAGTGATAGACAAACACACTTAGAGTTGGGGCGTGAATTGATCACCTTGTTTAATCGTTGGAGAACCTCAGAGGGCGTAGACACGTTTGAACAGCTGTGTGACTTGGTAGTGTTAGAGCAGTTTAAAAACATTGTTCCTGCGCGTATAGCGACTTACATCAATGAACATAATGTTAAAACAGCTGCTGAGGCCGCCTCGCTGGCTGATAAATATACCTTGACGCACAGACAGCGCGACTATGCGCAAAGTGAGTCTCGTCCTCATCGCTTCAGTGTGCCTCGACATGGTCCCCCTAATGACAGAAAGCAGCCTGACGCACAAGATCTGTGTAGGTATTGTTTTGAAAGGGGTCATTGGAAAAATGAGTGTCCTGTTTTACGATCGAAGCGTGGAAATTTCCCGGTTAAGCCTACAGTGTGTGTAGCGCAGCTCTTTTCCCCAGGTGAACAGGTGTGTAGTACGAAACCTTCTGTTCTTTGTGGTGATGACTCTGTGATTGATGCGGTGAGTGAGAGAACTGACTTGGTCACAGGGACATTACTTCCAGGTAGGGAGTTTGTTTCTGACTGCTCTGGTGGGGGTTATGGCCCCTTTATTACGGCTGGGTTTGTTTCATTGGGTGGTAATGGGGAAAAAGTGCCAGTTAAAATTTTGCGCGATACCGGCGCATCTGAATCTTTTGTGCTGGAATCAGTTTTGCCTTTCTCAGACCGTTCCAATACTGGAACCTGTGTTCTCATTTGTGGCATTGAGATGCACACCATTTCAGTTCCCCTGCATAGGGTGATATTGGAGTCAGACCTGGTTAAGGGAGAGGTGGCGTTGGCAGTTCGTCCATCATTGCCTGTGGAAGGCGTTCATGTCATTCTGGGGAATAATTTAGCAGGGGGGTTGGTGTGGCCTGCTGGGGTGGCACCACCTGTAGTAAACACTAAATTTGTAGTGCCTTTAGAACCTGACCAGTGCGCAGTTAATTTTCCTGATGTTTTTGTTTCTTGTGCAGTTACTCGTGCTATGAGTCGGGCTGACATGAGAGGTAAGTCAGAGCGTTTGAGTAGCGACTGTGTGGGATTGGATTTGCCCGTTTTACCACCTACACTCTCCCGTGAGGAGGTGGCGGTAGCGCAGAAAGAGGACAAAGATTTGGCAGGGCTTTTTACTGTTGCGTTATCACAGGAAGAGATGAGAAGTGCAGCAAATGGGTATAGTGTTGTAAATGATTTGCTGGTTCGTAAATGGTCACAAAATCACGGTGAGGTAGTGGATCCTATTGTACAAATAGTGGTGCCCAAGCAGTTTCGTGATGTAGTCTTGAGGACAGCACATGGTGACGTGGCAGGTCATTTTGGTATCCGCAAGACATATCAGCAGCTGTTACTGCACTTTTATTGGCCAGGTATGAAACGGGATGTTGTTCAGTTTATCAAGTGTTGCCATGCCTGTCAGCTGACTGGGAAGCCTAATCAGGCTATTAAGCCGGTGCCCTTGTGTCCCATTCCTGCTGTTGGGAAGCCCTTTGAACATCTGATTATTGATTGTGTGGGTCCATTGCCACCTTCTAAGTCAGGGTGCACCTATCTGTTGACAGTCATGTGTCAGTCTACCCGTTATCCTGCAGCTTATCCAATTCGCAGTATTACAACAAAAGCTGTAGTAAGGGCACTTACTCAATTCATTTCCATTTTTGGTATACCGAAAGTGATACAAAGTGACAGGGGTACCAATTTTACTTCTAAGATGTTTCGCTGTATTTTGAAACAACTGCGTGTGAAGCAACAGTTGAGTAGCCCATATCATCCACAGAGCCAAGGTGCTCTGGAACGTTTCCATCTTACTCTTAAGTCTCTTTTGCGTGCCTATTGCCTTGAGATGAAGAAGGATTGGGAGGAGGGTGTTCCATGGATGTTGCTGGCAGCACGGGGGGTGGTACAGGACAGCACAGGTTTCAGTCCTAATGAGTTGGTTTTTGCTCATCAGGTTCGTGGGCCTTTGTCTGTGTTGAAGGATGGGTTGGAGGAGAGCCAACCCCCTGTCAATCTTGTTGATTTTGTCAATGGGTTCCGGCGTAGGTTGACACTGGCGTGGAAGATGGCTAGTGACAACTTAACGGGGGCCCAGTCAAAAATGAAAAAGCGCTATGATCGTTGTGCTGTTGAAAGAGGGTTCAGCCCTGGTGACCAGGTGTTGGCTCTGTTACCCATGCCTAGTTCATTATTCAGTGCTCGTTTTTCTGGTCCTTATACTGTGATGCGTCAACTGTCTGAGTGTGACTACTTATTGGCGACTCCAGATCGTAAACGCTCCACACAGGTATGTCATGTGAATCTACTTAAGCCTTATTTCTCTCCAGGGCCATCTTCAGGGGGTGGGAGTGTGTCATCGGCTGCGGTAGCGGTAGTTGGAGTGCCGTCTCATCCTCTGGTGGCAGCAGATGTTGATGAGGTTGGCTCCTGTGACTTGTTCTTGCAGCCAAGGCTTAAGAATTCTGAGTCTCTTTCTAACCTGGATAGGTTGATGGGTCATCTGTCAGCAGGGGAGAGTGCAGAGTTGAAGGCTTTAATTTTGTCCCATCAGTCTCTATTCTCAGATACTCCTTCCTGCACAGACACGATAGAGCATGACATTGATACTGGGGAGGCGTTGCCTATTCGTCAGAGGTTTTACCGTGTTGGTCCTGAGAAACGAAAAATATTGGATAAAGAGGTAAAGTATTTGTTAGATCATGGGTTGGCTGAACCTTCACACTCAAGTTGGGCCTCACCCTGTTTGCTTGTGGGTAAGCCAGATAACACCTTCCGTTTTTGTACGGACTACCGCAAAGTAAACAGGGTGACGAAAGCAGATTCATTCCCATTGCCCCGTGTAGATGACTGTATAGATCAGGTAGGTGCTGCACGCTATGTTAGCAAGTTTGATTTGTTAAAAGGATATTATCAAGTCCCTCTTACACCACGTGCCCAGGAGGTGTCAGCGTTTGTCACTCCCTCTGGCCTTTATTCATATAAGGTGATGAGTTTCGGGTTGCGGAACGCGCCCGCAACTTTTCAGCGTTTAATGAATAGAGTCATCTCAGGCCTACAGGGATGTACAGTGTACCTTGATGATGCAGTGCTTGTATCCGATACGTGGGAAGAACATCTGGTCCGTATACGGGCATTTTTTGAACGGTTGTTACAAGCAAAGTTAACGGTCAACTTGGCTAAATGTGAATTTGCTCGTGCAACAGTAGTCTACCTGGGTAAGGTAGTAGGGCAGGGTCAGGTTCGTCCGGTGAGGGCGAAGGTCCTTGCTATCGACAAATTTCCCGCGCCTACTACCAGGAAAGAGTTGCAGCGTTTTTTGGGAATGGTGGGATATTATAGGAGTTTTTGCAGAAACTTTTCTACGGTTGTTTGTCCTCTCACAGACCTTCTTAAAGAGGGTGTTAAGTTTGTTTGGTCTGCAGATTGCCAGAAGGCGTTTGAGAATGTTAAAATGTTGTTAACCACTGCACCTGTCTTGGCCGCACCTCGACTAGACCGGGAGTGCCAACTCCAGGTAGATGCTAGTTCGGTGGGGGCTGGGGCAGTGTTATTACAAGTTGATGAGGAGGGTGTTACCCACCCGTTGTGTTACTTTTCCAAGAAGTTTAATAAACACCAGGCTTGTTATTCTACCATTGAGAAAGAGGCTTTAGCATTGGTGTGGGCATTGAGACATTTTGAGGTATATGTGGAGAGTGGGGTGCAACCACTAATTGTTTATTCTGATCATAACCCACTCACCTTTTTGCACACACTTCAGAACCCAAACCAGCGCCTTATGCGTTGGGCTTTGTTTTTGCAACCATACCATTTAGACATACGTCACATTAGGGGTGTGGACAATGTGGTTGCAGACGCATTGTCCCGCTCCTGTGAAAATGTTTAATTGTGTTGTCCATCTCATGTGTCTTCTGTTTCTCCTATTCCTTTCTTCCTGTTTCGTTCCTTAAATTGCTTTTCCAGGGCCCGGAATTGCTGGTGGAGTGGGAAGTGAAGGTTTTGGGAGGGGATTGGGCACTGTTTTGGGATTGGCATTTGCACTTGGTGGTGGTTGGTGTTACATCTTATATGCTTTGGTTAAGTACACGCTGGGGAAAAATTTGGAAATGTCAAATGTTTTTTGATACAGTAATACTGTAGTTGGGAATGTCTTGATACAGTTGGATAACTGTAGAAATGCTATGCTAAGTAATATTGATATTTAAGTGCCATTTTGTTCAGTGCAGAGTCCCACTTGGGTGGGCCTCTGTTTTAAGGGGGGGGGAATGTCACGACCGCCTGAGTACTGATTGTCTGTGGGGCTCCGCCCCTGTGCCATCTGTGCCTGGTTATTGTTCCTACAGAGATGGGTGTTGCCGGATTGCTCTAATTGAGTCCACTATAAGAGGCTGGGGTTCATCTCTCCCTCGCTCTCTCTCTCTCTGCTCACGGCGGCGCCAGGCTTCGTTCCTCTTTGGGTTTTTGGACTTCAGGAGGATTTCTCCCTCCTACGTTTTGTTATGTTTTGTACATTAGGCATACTCCTAGACATACATGCATTACATTTTACTTTATGACATTTGCTGACTTTCTCATGTGTAAATAAATACACTTTGTTAAAATTGACGCTACGGTGTGGTTTCCCTTTATGTTGCGGCTGCTTTGAGCCAGGCGGTTGTAACACATATTAACTAAGAAACAATCGCAAGTCTGCAGTTGGTGTTATGAGGGGCCTGGAGTGATAAGAGTGTGATTGCCTGGGGGGGGTGTGAGAGAGGCTGGCCAATCCACATGTCACGTTAGGCCATGGCAGGTTCCCATCAGTGACCAGACAAGGGCCATCGTCTTTTGTTTTTTTTGCCATTACACACCTGCTGAGCATTTTTTATTTGCTTCATAGTGCTGTATGTATGGTTGTGTCTGGAAAACACAGGAAAGTGTTCTTAACCCAAAAATAGTGTCTGGTACAAAAAGTACATTTTTGATGCTGTGGATGTGAAATAGTCCCAATTAAAGCTGAGAAATATCTCGAATAAGAGAAAAAAATATCAAAGTTACCACGGCAACTGAAAAGTGGAAAATAGCCTTCCGCAGAATGACAAATATAATGAGGGCAAACATGAGGACTCAATACTAGACCTAAAATGTAAAACATATAGGGAGAGCAGATTTCTAAAACTGCAATCTTCAGCCCACTTCATGACCCAAGGTACGCATTTGTGAGATTTAAGCACTGTACCATGGTACCACAGTGTTGGTGATCTTTCCAGCAAGTTTCACCCAGAGGCTCAGACGTCTCATAAGGTTGAGTCCTAACAGTTTGTGTGTTTCAGTGTCCAAATCGCAGGGCGCTTTCAGACCTATAGTTCCATTGCTTTGGTCCGCACTAGTCAGAAAAATTTTACAATGTAGCAACCAGACGTGGGTACGGTTTGCTTTCACATATGCTTAGTTCTAAACTAACCAAAATAGGCCGCAAAGACCATTGTCACCGGAACTGGCCTAAAAAACGTGCCACTTTCGATCATCATGGAGGAATAGCTCTGCCTTGCGCTCCTGGCACTGATCCTCATACATTATTTTGTATGTGTAGGTAATTTTCTGCACATACTTAATTTCGAACATGTTTCGCGGCTGCGACTCCAAAGACAACTCATCATTTATTCGACTCGCCGACAGTGCATTGCACGCCTCTTCAGGGAGAAGAGATGCGCCCTCCTCCTGAATGATCATTTGGTCATTAGCCGGAGATCTTCTTGCAGATCCATCAGGTATTCCATCGGTCTATCAACACAGTCTAGCCACACATTTTCATAACATTTTGAATACAGAGAGGCATAGGCTTGTTATTTGGTTGCTTTCACACCAGAGGAACCATGCCAAAGACCGGTCCGAGACCAATAAAAAGGGGTGGTCTCGGACCGGTTGATTTGGTGCGCACCAAAGTACAGAGATTGCATTCACACCAACAAAAACAAACCAAACTAAGGACTTTTGGTTCGAATGGGACGTTTGGTTCGAATGGGACAGTCAGTGTGAAAGCACCATCAAAGATTGCATTGAATCATACTCAAAATCTGAGGAAATCCATTGTTTGTACACACTGAAGAGTCGTCCATTTTTCAAATTGACCGCTACAGCCTATTCAAGACACTATCAGTCTTTTTAAAAGTTTTGCAGTAGCACATTTGTTTCCAATGCATTGCAATCCTAAAATGAACACCTAAAAAGCTTAGCTTGGGTTCATGGAAAAATACAAAGGATAAACAGATAAGTAAACTACAACTAGCTTACAACTTCTTAAAATGGCACTTTATCTTCCATCATCCAGTGTCAGCTAACAGTGCATGGCGTTCATCTTTTCAACCATATATTTAAAACACATGCACTTTATTTAAATTTAAAGTAAAGAATACGTAAATAACACATTTATGTACATGTTAGTTTGCTCATTACATTGCAATTTTTTACAATCCACACAATATGCGTAATGATAACAGCACTAATAATATTTAAATAGAAAAAAACAATAAAGGTTAGTACATCTGCACACAAACCGAACTTTAAGAAATACTACAGGAAATGCACAGTAACTGTGTTGAATAACCTTGATATCTTAACATCAAGGCCAAAATAACAGTAATTATAATTTTTCCAACAATCAGGCAGCCCTACCCCAAACTTTAATGAGGTACATAATTCCTAGCCTACCAATATTTAGCTGCTAGCCTTTCTTATCACTGAGCTGGAAAGGCAAAAGCTAGTAGGGGGCAAAGATTAATTTCTGAACTTAAGACAAAGGCATACAATATTTCAAAACTTACACGTCAAGCACAGAATACACCTTGCCAAAGTGTAGTTCAAAACCTTTGTTATTTTCTCACAAAAAAAGCCAAGAAAGCTCATTAGTGTCAGACTTATCATAAAGTTTATCATAAAATCTTCAACAGAATAAGACACAAAACAAAAACAAACCCTTTTGATAGGCTCTGAGGCTTAAGCACAAGGACAATTTTTATAGTGATGTGTATGAAAATTAAAAACTATGAAATAGGTACCGATGTGGATGCTGAAATATTAACATAAAGACTTCTCATTCCATTTAAGGACCGCTCTCCATTTTATCTTCCATACTGTGGCCAAATTTCAAGGCCAGACTGTCCATTTCAGAAGAATACTACATTAAATGGACACTTTGAAGGAGGTCTTGGAATGAGACCAGCCCTACAAATATATAGTTTGTCTTTAATTACTTAAACCTATGAGGTTAATCTCTAGGGATGTCCTGAGAGCTAGATGTTGGAAGATTTACCCACAATCCATTTGTGCGATTCCTGATCTCTTCTTCAAGGATGGATTTGCTCAGGGATTGAGCTTGGAAAAATCCAGGAAGAAACAGAGGCAAGTCACTGGCAGTGCTCCTAGTTTAAGACCTGAGCACTTATCTCGGGGAAGTTCACAGACTTTGCACCAACACAGCTATCCGTTCCAATAGGCGTGCAATCTGTCAAGAATTTCCCGCCGTGCAGCTCCTACCAAGACCAGCACTTCCCCTTTGTAATCACTTAGCACATGTACAGCCCACACACACACCTGCCTCTCCACCAAAAAAAAACAGCGAACATAAAATATTTTTTGTATGCTCACTGTTTGTTTATCAAGAGAATTGCATTCTTCCACCCTTACCCATTCTGTCCACCTTCCCCTAACACAAACCCGAAAACTGGAGTGGGGCGTGGGGGAGCATAACGAAATCCAATGATTTATTTAGAGGGCTCAGGGATATTTTGCCCTGTTGCTCCAGGGGCCTACGCAATGCTGCTTTGAAGTGCAGCGCAGAGTGAGCAGATGTAGAAATGGGAGGAAGCCTTGCATTGAGGGAAGCTTTCAAAAGATTAGAGTTCGTCTGAGATTGGGGCTAAGCCATTTTGGACATCCATCAACCGGCAGAGGAGGGGGGGAAAGTGCACACCTCATGTGCCTGCCAATTTGTAAAAATGGGCAAACCTGTGGACACTGCTATCCTGCCGATATGCCATGGTATAGCTGCCTCTGCACGGGACATTGCAGCAAAGCAGGAGGAAGCTGGCTCAACATCATGTAATGCACATTATCTCCTCTGAAGAGCTCATTCAAAAACTGAAGCAGCTCAATGGCAGCCCTTAAGAGGAGCTTCTAGCAATAGCGTATAATAGGCGAAATGACTTTCGGTATTCAACACAAAAAAAAAACAGCAAGGCCACCAATGTTTGTTAGCATTAAGGGTTGCATATCCTCGGTGGCAAAAGAAACAAAAGCACTGCTGGCCCTTTTTCAATATGTGAATTAAAAACACACTTAATGCATGGGATACTTGAGATCTCAGTCTCAGTCTCAGATATTGTACCCAAAATATTAGTTCTTTGACAAAAGATCCTGTCAACAAAATAGACAAATTATGAACATTAAGCTCTCTCTTGGTAGAAGAGTAAATATTGTGAATTGCAATAATTACTGCAGTGCACGTATTTGCAGAATGCAAGCTTATTTTTTAATAAATGTGCACCACAATCTGGCTTATTACCACTAATTATCACAAAATAAAAACAGATCAATTTGTCCTATATGGATATTTCGTAGTACAAGACAGCCAGTCTCTGACAGCCATGATGTTCTTGTATTTCTAAAAAGAAAGATGGGAAGGCCCTGTCAGTTGCTGCTGCTTTTGAAAGAGCATTTGTTTTTGCTGGGGGGCTGCAAGTCTCTCTGTATGCTGGGACTACGGTGCATTGGCACTCCCCTTAAAGAGGATGGAGCTTGATCTCCACCTACTGGCGAAAGGGGGAAAAAAAGAGGTGCACAGCACAAGCGGGCACGAGGACTTAAGACAAAAACAACAGCTGCTGATCAATGACAGTAGATGATTTGAAGGAAATCTGCATGAGAGCCAGAGGAGAGAGCTAGCTGTGCAGTAGAATTTCCCACAAATATTTCATGCGCGGACAGGCAAAGGCGGGTTCAAGAGGGAGGGGTGGGTGGTGGTGGGAGTCGGGGGGGAGGTTAGGGTGCAAAAAGGCCATAGAGCCACCCTGTCACATTGCCCTCAAAGATTCATGGGAGTTCTGTCACTCTCTCTCACTGCGCAGGGTCAATGCTGCTAAACGTAGCCATACCTGCGGCAGTCAATAGCTCACCAGCTCACTCGACACTCCAGCCCTGTGGCATCACGTTTCAAAAATGAATGTCAAAAAAAATATTACAGTGAGCCCCCCACCCCTTATGTTTTAATGGCCTGATTAGGCTGAGAGGCATTTCAAAACATCAATCTTGTACAAGGTGACTTTCAGGAGAGTTAAAGTCACTCTCTCAACAGCATTCGTCTTGATGCTGACATTTCACAGCTCAGTGAGAAATCTATCGTGCTTTCCCCTTCTTTTTCCTGCGTCCCTCTAGATCCCCCAGCATTGCTGGCAAGTTCATATTTATTTTACAGAGGCAGCTGCTCATATTGCACGGGTTTAGTGCAGTGAGATGAGTCAATAAAGGAACACAACTCCACCCCCTGCCCCCCAAAAAAAGGATGACAGACACTTGCTATCAGAAACACTAGAGCAAACAACAGCAAAAAAAAATAAATAAAAAAAATAAAAACAGTCTGTATCACTTTGCTGGGGGGCACAAGATGCTGCAAAGAAGATGTAAATCGCCCCTCACACAGCTCCAGCTGGTTAACACACACACACACACACACACACACACACACACACACACAAGCGCCAGCCGGCTAAAACACTAATACACACACACACACAAGCACATACGCACACACACACACACACACACAAACACACAAACACACACAACACCCATGCACGTGCGTGCACACACACGTGTGCATGTGTGTGTGTGTGTATGTGTGTGTGTGTTTCCGGCCAAGCTTTGAACCTCTTGGCTGTGGCGTGCAGTGGCTATTTGAGCAGTAAAAGGGATGGAGCGGATCAGCGCGGTACTCGCGCTCCCGCTCCCTGTGCCATGATCACACGCCCGTGTGCTGCGGGCGAGGAAATGTCAAGCCCTTTCTGTGCCATCATCATCATCCCTCCGACTCCTTCATCTGTGTGTGTGTGTGTGTGTGTGTGTGTGTGTGTGTGTGTGTGTGTGTGTGTGTGTGTGTGTGTGAGAGAGAGACAGAGAGTGTGTGTCTGTGTGCAAGTGTGCATGTGTGTGTGAGAGTGTGTGTATGTGTGAGAGGGTCCATCTGTGTGTGTGAGTATGTGTGTGTAAGAGTGTGTGTGTGTGTGTGTGTGTGTGTGTGTGTGTGTGTGTGTGTGTGTAAGGGGGTCTTCACACTGCTCAAGGTCTTCCTCACACACTCCAGCCGTTTGAGCACTGACGCTTCCTCTCCCTTCCCTCAGCTCGCCGTAAGCCCCTTAGAGAGCACATGCGGCATACAAAGCAGACTCTTCTTTCTTGTCGTCCCTCCAGTGACACTACCCCCCCCCCCACCCTCCATTCAGTGTAACACATGCCACACACACACACACACAGACACACACACATGCTCATATGCACACACACCCAGGCTCATATATACACTCACACACGTGCGTGCACACACACAGGCTCATATACACACGTGCGCACACAGGCTCAGACACACACACACACACACAAACACACATAGAGGCTCATACACACACACTCACACTCGTACACACACAAAAACAGGCGGTGTCTTAGTTTCTTGTGAGTTTATAACCCTCTATGCTCTGTAGGCCTCCGTCAATGGGCCATGGAGCCTCTGGCACAACTCATGGACAGGTGTTAATTGTGGCATTTCTTGGCTGGTTGGACAGCACAATCACCACGTGGATGTTTCCCTTCCTACTCAACTCACAACCTCAGAGCTGAGAAAAAAAAAAAAACCTCAGCCTGAACTCTGTCTACTTTTTGGAAAAAGATTTGATAAACCTAACTATGTTAGTCTATCTAAGGCTGATGTTAATCTAATGTTTTTTTGATTAAGAGCAAAAACTGGGTTCATCTTATTAGACCTTTCTTGGCGACTCAAATGTGACAACATCCCAGCATTGACAAGCTTTCCCAATTAAATATTGCCGGTGTAGACCTATATTTTTTTCTCGCAGACAAACGCCGCCAAGCCTGAAATCAGGCACGGTGCCATCAGCCCTGAAACCTAAAGACACATTGGGACACCTCCCCGAGTAAGAGAAAAAAAATTAACTGTGCATCAGCAGAAATACAGAGCAAGAGAAAAGAGTATTTTTGTCTGCTGTTCAACCAGATTAGTCTATAAATTCATCAAGAACCCCTCGTCAAAAATATATTTGGGCAAGCACTCTAGGCTCTGGAATAACTTTTTCATTTTGGCAAGGTGCATCAAGAATATAACTTAGAAGCACTCGAAGATTCTCCATTGTTCATTTTGATGCAGTGATAATAATAATAGTAATTATAAAAAAATAAATAATAATAATAATAATCATGCATTATATATTTCTGTTAATTACCATACAAGTCATCATATACCTATCAGCCATACCTAATTATCAGCACATTTTAAGGCATTTAATTTCATGCTTTCGTGCATAAGGAGTAGTACAATTCACAATTTCTCTCTCTCTTTCTCTCTCCCTCTCTCTCTCTCTCTTCTCTCTCTCTCTCTCTCTCTCTCTCTCTCTCTCTCTCCTCTCTCTCTCTCTCTCTCTCTCTCTCTCTCTCTCTCTCTCTCTCTCTCTCTCTCTCTCTCTCTCCCTCCTCTCTCTCTCCCTCTCCTCTCTCTCTCTCTCTCTCTCTCTCTCTCTCTCTCTCTCTCCTCTCTCCTCTCTCTCTCTCTCTCTCTCTCTCTCTCTCCTCTCTCTCTCTCTCATCCATTCTGCACAAAGCACAGCCAACCACTGTCAGAGTAGGGGCAGGCCTTTGCAGGACAGAAGCATGTTTTTAGAACTCTGGGGAGGGGCATACCCCTACCCTCTGACCCCTACTATCTACACATCTACAAAGGCATTCAATCCATTCAAACAAACCTTTCATTTTCAAAAGAGCCAAGTGCACACTGTAAAGCAATGCCGTGACTGGCATATTTGTGTATGTTTACAACTATGCCACCCCACAGAACTCACGGCCACCAACTGGCCTATTCTAAGATCTTTACGAAATTCGTAGTCCTCAGTCTTGGCTTACATCCTCAGCTCAAGCTTTCTTTCAGCATTGCTGGACCCGGACATCCACACTACACATAATCCATAACTTTGTGCATTGAAAAACTATTGTATATTTGACAGCGACAGTATGACAGGTACTTCAGGTACTAGCAGGGTTAGGGTTAGGGTTAGGGTCAGGTACTAGGTGTTTCATGGTCTGCCAATACTGTAACCCAATTATGAAGCCCCTGGTAAGCTAATGGTAAGGGGACCCCAGCAGTTGTTTCTGGACATGGCATTGTGTCCTGCACATGTTCTTACAAATTTGCTATGCTGTGGGTTAATCAGAATTTCTTTTTGGTATCCCCTACTGGTCTTGGAGCTGCAGGCAATTGGCTGCTTTGCCTTCCCCCTGTCTCAACACCTCTAATCACAGAGAATGATGAGAAGAAAATAACACACACACACACACACACACACACACAATAAATGTCAAGGTCACCGGTGTGACCAATGAAAATGTTTAGTCACGCCTGATAGATATTTGGTTATATGTATGATCAAAATGGTTACACTGTGGAGCAAAAAGGTCTTCATGTTGTCTATTAATCAACAGAAGGCACCACAGAGCTTTGTTTATGCCCCACAACCAACAACTGATTAAGGTCATCTGCACAAGTCTGAGCAGTTTTTACCACTAATGGAAAAAAAACAGTTAAAACACAGAGTGATTTTGCACGCATACCACATTTGACGTTTGTGTACACGTCAGGTGCACTGAACAGACATTAGCCATGTCATAACTGGGCGCTATCTCGCTAATGTATACACGACTTTTTGAAAAATAATGGCATGGTACGTAAACAACGGGGGGGCCCAGAGCTAACCTCCTGAACCCAAAGCAGAGAAGAGACAAGGCCAGAAAAATTACAGGCATATGATCTCCAGCACACTGGTAGTTACACAAATCGAGTTATTGAGTAGGGAACGTGTACATGACCAAACGGTCCTTCCAACCACACATTATCAATTATTTGGTAAATGTAACTCTTTTATGGAACGTCTCCTGCATGAATTATTTACCAACATACCATTCTGTGCCATGCATTATGCAAAGAGAAACACAGAATGCTTCACATTTAAAATTTCACAGCTTCTGATCATACAGAGCAAATAAACACAGCACTTCCGATTAAACTACAGTTTTTTTCGTAGGATATTTTTTTTCAGTGGCTTTGCAACAGCTGTGCATTATTAAAAATAAATACAACCAGTCCAGGGGCTGTGTGGTTGGCTGGCTGTGCCTGTTAAAAAAAAATCCCACTCAGATAAAGTTTTCTTTAAGGGCACTTTTTCCAGGGACTTATCTGACAGAAATCCCCCACCCCCCAAAAAAATCAATTGTGGCCGCAAAATCATATTTGCTCGTCTGAAGGACAAAGCGACAGCGGCTGGTTCGATGGCCGGGATTGCATGGACCCTACCTGCACTGTCACGGCTAATGCCATCATGCAATTTCCCCGACAGAATGAAGTGCCTTGGACTGGCTGGGTTTTTAGCCGGGAGACAGATTGTCTCCCATGAGCTTGGCATTCCTAAACAGACGTCGCCGCACACGGGCTCTGACAGGCTGTTGGGCCGGCATCTGTTGCAGAACTCTAATGGCTGATGATCAAGCGTCTGTGACGTGACTCAATTTACCAAAATTAAGAGAGAAAAAAGAAAGAGTAGGAGGAGGAAGAAGAGGAAGAGGAAGAGCGGGAAACAGAAGGGGGAAACTTCCCCTGGTGCTCTGCAGGAGGAGGCTGAGGGGAGAGAAGCTGAAGAGGAGCCCTGGTGCCAAACTATGAAACAATCCACTGCAATAATGCACCTAATAGATCACAAGTGTGCACCTGACATTTATTTTAATAATGCCCATTAGCCCATCTGCCTCATGCCTTTGCTGGGGATTTTAAGAGTTTGCACAGAAACCCTCTCCAACCCCTAACAGACTTTGATCTGTATCTTCAGTACCACTATACCAGTGATAAACTTTGGTGGTGCTATATTACATTAGAATACATAACACTTAAAGTATTGTTGATGTGATCATTTGATTTCACATGTAGATAAGTGAATGTCACAATTAGTGATACAAACATGTCATACGAAATAACAAAAAACTGTTTTTTTGTAACTGCAAATGTGTGAATTACTGCATAAAAACTGACTGGGAACGTGAGCGTGTGCGTGTGCGTGTGTGTGTGTGTGTGTGTGTGTGTGTGTGTGTGTGTGTGTGTGTGTGTGTGTGTGTGTGTGTGTGTGTGCGCGTGTGTGTTTACACTTCTGTGGGGGGCATGCATTAGCTGACAGCTGAACTGTTGTATCCCCCTGTGACAGGACGACCCTGTGACCCTGAGTAAGTAGCACCACCACTTCTCAAGAACCACCAGAAACACTGCGCCTAATAAAAGCCACCATTAACTTTACTGCACAGTATAGCTAATGACTGCTGATGTCTGAAGCTGTTGACGGGTCACTGCCAAGACAACTGTGACTGTGACAAAGACATCAGGCCTGACACATACCACAGAAAACAGGGGGGTTACATTTAGAAAAGAAAAGGAATTAAGCTACTTCTTATTTTTTTCCATTTCATTATTTAGTGAAATCACATGAAATATAATTGAGGTGTTTCCTGTTGGTTCCCCTAGACTAGAAAAAATAAAAAATGTGAAAACACATATGCACCTTAGGCGATATAACCTACTTACTGTAGTATCCATACAGCACGGTGTCTTCAATTTGACCTCTTGTTTCATTGTTTGCAGCCCAGTCCTGTGAAGACAAAAAATGAGTGCACACCTTAAAAAAAGAGCCTTTATTTGCATATGGGTACAAGTAAAATGATGATGCTCAGCTTTCAGACACCTTACAACGTTTGTGAGACTTCAGTGTGCACCTCTGCTCTGGCAGAGCTTCTGAAGCGCAAATTAGCCCGGCTAATTTAAATGGGGGAAGATTTGGTGAGCTCTCTGACAAAAAAATAAATAAAAAAATAAAAAACGAGCAGCAATCTGCCAGCTAGTTCGGGTCAGCGAGGACAGCACTTCACCTTGAGACTCACTCTGATTGTGTAATGATTCAGCTGCTTGGCTAACCCAATTAGCAGATGCCGCACACGACACCATTACAAAACTACTGGAGTATGCACGGCGCATGCTGCCCTTTTCACTGCCATAGAAAAACTAGTAAGTCCATAACAAAAGGGAAAAGAAACTTTTCTGCCTTTGAGCCTATGAGCACAGTCACATAATGTCAAACTTCAATAAGCAGTAGAACACTTTCATGTTAGATCTTTCAAACATAATGACCTAGGCTACATCCTTACATGAATAGGCCTAAATTAAAAAATAAATAAATAAATAAATAAATAAATAAATAAATAAATAAATAAATAAATAAATATTTCCTGTGTTTTACTGTACTGCGTTACAGGACAAAGGGTATAAAGCATCTTGCTTTGGGCGAGAAAGATAAAAAATGTCTTTGTGGCTAATTGCATACTGCACATCACTGCAGTACTATAGGGAGCATACGGTTTCTTTTTTTCCCCACCAGAATGCTGTTCTCTCAAACCCCTCCTCTGTGGTCAGAGATTCTTTTAAAAACGTGACCCGGCATCTCAATGACTCGCAGGGTTTTCAAAGCTGACCCGAATGCCAGAGACAATTGCTGTCGACCGCACTGAAGTAAATCACTCATTTCTGATGGTGGGCTGGTGAACTCCGCCCAAGCCAGCGATCCATCCCCTGCCCCCAGACGTTCAAGATCACACGACCCCTTCATCCCATTAAAATACAGCACAGCCAATGTCCTCTGCTTATCAAATTGGAAATCCTTTGTGGAACAAGTCTGCTGCCATAAAACTTTAAATGTAAAACATTCCTAAACAACTATAACAATATTATACTACAATATGCATGCTACAACATGCAGACATCCAAGCATGGAATGTTTATAATAAAGAGCAAGTCCTCTGCCATAAGAAAGAGCTGGGCTATGTAATTTATTATTATGAAAAATTCTGTGCAGTGAAATGCCCACACTGGGCCCTAATGTAAATGGTTGGAAGGGGGTAAACAATGCAAATGTATGGGAGATTTATGCAGGGGGATTGCACAAACAGTCCAAGCGTAAGCTAAACAAAAACTGGAGTAGACAGCCTCCCCAGCGTACTTATGGCATTGGGCCTGTATAAAAGCCATTTCAATCTCGTTTGGTCTAAGTCATCTGAAAAAAAAATACAGGCTTTTAGAAAATAGCATGGATAGATTTAAGCACTTTGTTCTGTACACCCCACCTCTCCTCCACACACACACACACACACACACACACACATACACACACACACACACACACACACACACACAGCCTCCCTATGCTCCAACCCTCAAGCAATCTGTCCAAGTTTGAAATGGTGAGTGGGCATCATCAGTCATCTCCGTGACCTGCTTGGCATTACCATATAATCTCTTTAGGAGCAGCGCTACTGGAGGTAACCACTAGTGTGGAGTGTGTCGTGGGCTTCTCTCCCCCTTGCTCATCTGTACACTGAGAGGGCCCACTGCAGCAACATGGAGCAGACAGACTAGCGAAATCAGATTGGATGCACTTATGCACAAACCACAGAGCACTTCTGTTTTCTGCCTTTTTTTATTTTTTTTTGCCTCCACATACCCCCAATCTCACTAATTTGTAATGACAGGTTTTCCTTCAAATGAAAAAATCAACTACTGGGAAACATGTGATCCGCTGAGAATCTTCAATTCATTTTGTACTCACTTAAATATTGAGCGAACAAGTTTGCCTTTCGCATTTTGCAGCTCAAATGCCGCTGATCCAATTATCACAATTTGATCTCTCAGATTTGCATGAGGTCTGCTGTATGCATGCGAAATGTGCAACTGTGTGTGTGTTTGTGTGTGTGTGTGTGTGTGTGTGTGTGTGTGTGTGTGTGTGTGTGTGTGTGTGTGTGTGTGTGTGTGTGTGTGTGTGTGTGTGTGTGTGTGTGTGTGTGTGTGTGTGTGTGTGTGTGTGTGCAAAGTAAGTCTCACAACATTTTACTTTTCATCTCCATAGCAATCTATGGCCAGTTCTCAAACCACTTTTAAGAGATCCTGACACCGGTCAGTAATATGAATTACTGAGCTTATTAGATCTGAAGCCTTTAGATTTAGATAACCCCCCTAATAGGATTTCTACAATGTTCTGTCAGGAGAATGGCTGATAGACCAGGAGGGCCATGAATAGATCTGATTGCAGGCTATCAGGACTTCTTAAGCAAATGGACTGAACAAACAGCCTACCTTGTAGGTGCCATTAGGGAATTTCATGAAGGACACCAGGAAGATATCCACAGGGAGTAGAGCAGATGTTATCAGAGCGACGGCCAGGGCACATATTGCGGTAATGGTTGAGACGACCTCACTCTCCCGGCGACTCTGATACTTCCGGATGTAGACCCAGCAGAAAGCCAAGATGACCTAAGAGGGGACACAAAATAGTGCTGTGTCAGCAAAAATTCCAGGCCATCGTGCGGGCAAAGCAGTGCGCAACCCAACAATGAGGTCATAAACATTTCCTCATTGCACTGCGACAAATGTTCCTTTATGTTAGAAATTTAATGGGGGAATTCCTATTCTTCTGCCTTACCCCAGGCGTCCTCTTTGATGCAGCCAAGCCGAGGCTTACTAGAAAAAACGTTTCCCATTTCTAAGACTCTTCGTGGCTTAAATGCTTTATTTAGGAGTGCAAGTTCATTTCGACATAAGTTGTACAACACCTCCTCCACTCTTTTGATAAGCCAGGGAGCAAAGCCCCAAAATGTAGTAACAAGGCCAGGGCATTGTTAAAGCAAGATAAATGTTTAAAAAGCATTGGGAAATCAGATCAAGGGAGAGCAAAAATCTGCTGAGAGCCAAATCATGCAGGGTTTTTGGCAAAGCCTGACTATTTCGGCAACTATTCTCCATAACTTCTCTATTGTTGTTTTGATGATATTACCTACAGTAAGCGAATGGAAGGGGAGGGATGAACACACCTGCTTGTGTAACCAACAGTGCAGGCTATAGCCTTCGCTATGCAGTTCTACACAACATACTGTAGCTGCACATTTACGGCACATTTCATGCTGCCAAATGAAATATCAATTAACAAACATACTACATAGTCTTGATTCTGCTGATGCCAATGAGATGTCAACTCTGTTATCGTTCGTGTCTGGCTGGTGGCAAATCTACCAGTAGGCTAATTAATTCACTTTTTAAGGCTATTACCCCATAAAGCCTGTTTTTGAGAAAATGTATCTAGGCCTATTGGCCTAACTACTGTTGTAGCCTGTCTGAGTAGGACCTGTTGTCCTCGTGAAATTAGTGAGTACTTCTGACATTTTTAGAGAACTAATTGACTTAAAATCGTAACATCAGAGTAATATCAGTAATATCAGTGAAATGGTTGGCATAAAGGACATGCTTAGTCTACGTCTGCTTTGATTAGGTGTTTAATTCTAATGAACAAGGCCGCTAACAACCAAATTAAATGCTCAAAAGTATAGCCTTAGGTAAACAATTGCTGGGAAATGGGAAAGGGGATGTGGCTTGTCTGCCACACTGTGACCTTTAATTAACCTGCAGACAAAATGCTGCGCTGAATGTCAATAACGTTTTCCTTGCAAACACCAGACAAAAAAAAAAAAATTTCAGTGCTGCTGTTATTTAAACAAGACTATGAGTTTTTGCTTATCTACACAAGCTACACTGTGAAAAGACAAGGATGCAAATGCTGTGGATTTATCTGGTGTGGAGAGGGAAGTGAAACTGATGCTACGATGAGTCAGGTTGTATTAAAATGTTAATAAAATGTTTGTTTTGCATATTTGGTAGACACAGAACAAGAACAAGAATTACAGAACAAGTATTTTATCACAGTTTCATTGTGCTACTGCTGTTTCATAGCAATGCAGCCGAGATCTGTGCTATGTAAGCTACCGCATGCAGTCAGCAACACTAACTTGTGAGTAAGCTTTTCTTCTAAATACTTGGTGAGAATGTTGAGAAACTGGTCCTTCTGGACTTTTAATAAAAGAAAACAGCCTCCTTTATGCTGACACAAGAGGAAGTCCACAGGGAATTCAGAGAGCAACATTAAAGGTTACTGTGGGAAATCACAATCAGTCAAAAATCCACCCACAGAGATGGAATGCATGCGTATAGTTGGATAATTAAAAAATATCAGTACTATTCAGTTAGGCCTTCCCTATCTAGGAAAGAAAGATTAAGTTAATTCCATTGAGGTGTTATCGGGGTCTTACACAATCCATGTTCACCAGTCCTTTCACTTTCATTAATTCTGTACAGCAAGAGAGAGCAACAAATGGTGCTCAGATGACATCTCGTTTGACAGTGTCACAGACATGTGACAACAAGACAACATTACAGGTTCAACTGGCCTTAATTTAACTGGCCGGTTCAACTGGCCTTAATCCTAGACAGTACTCATATTCCATGGGCAAACAAGTTTGTGAGGACACTGCTAAAACCAGCCCCCCTGTGATCAAGGCATGCCTTATTCAGACAGGATCAATTTGAGGCCACAGTACACTTAAGCCGCTGAAGGCGCATCCTGCCAGATAGTGTCCACGCTCTGAATGTAAACCAGGTCCTGCTGAGCGGCTTGGATTAATTAACTGAAGTCTTTCTGAGGTGCAATTTCTTGGTGTGTTCAGTTCTAAAATCGCACTAACATGAAATTGTGCTAATAGGCGAGCTGTCAACTGCTGTGTTTTAATAGGCCCAGACTGTAGCACCGGGGATTCTACGTGGTGTGAATTCAAGAGCAGCCTACCCACAGCTTACTGTGCGTTTTGGTATTGCAAACTGTCAATAAACAGGGTCCTTTTACAACAAGTGCCATCAATGCGTTTATACGTTGACTAACATTCTTGATTGTCTGGATCTTCCCTCGCACGTACAATTGAATTCGTAAGGTTATTTAATATCCAGCTTATTGGGAAAGCCCTAATACCTATACCTGCCATGTTACACACATGGTCACAGAGCCTTCATTCACAAGGAAGTAATAAATATTATTTAAAAAAAAACACACACACGTTTTGCTTTCTGATTGCAGGTCGGTGACATGTGAATTTAGTTAACAACCTGTCTTGTCTTGTTTACTGTCAAGCCAGCTTAGATAACTGGCGTTAATCACTTTAGATTACGGTGAAGAGAGGAATACTGTAGGTACAAGAATGTCTGTCAGATGTCACCAAACGAGGTAAACGTGATGGAAGGTATTTTACTTCCCAAAAGCTAGCTGATTTGAGCTTGATCTGATGTGAAACTTCAAGCCCACAAGCTAGCTTCTCTAGGTAGCTTGCTACGCACTCTAAGCGTTTAGAACCATTTTATTCAATTTTGTCCTTTCATTTTCAAGAAACATTTAACATGTCTTCGGAGATGTTGGGTGCAGAGTTTAAATAGTGTCTTACCAGAAGCACAATCGCAAAAATCGACCACCCAAGGACCGATTCCGTTAGCAGTGCATTTGAAGACGCCATTTTCATTAAACTTCCTGCAACAAATAAGGTTACCCACGTGCTTAAACTGACGTCACGCGGAGGGTGGGGATTTTCTGTCCTAGTTTAATGAAGCCTGCTGTTGTGCATGTACTGTATGCTGTAAGCTAGCCTAGATGCTTCCAGAAGTGTACACTTGTAAATTCAATATATCACAATTAAAAACACTCTTTTTTCCTCCCGTAAGTTTTTAAAGAATACTCTCTGGGCAACACTATTCTGACCACATCACACACATCTCAATAAGTCTTTGCCCTTGGCACAGCAAATTAAATGGTTGTAATTTTTTTTTTTTGGTTCTTATCCATATGCAGATCAATCTGCCCAGTGTGTCCTCAACTGTCCTCAGCTGCCAAGATCAGGGACTGTTAAGCCAATAAATCCCTTCTCTAATCGCCAATTTCTCATCCCAGGTTCACACAGAGAGCTAGAGCCATAAAAATACTAAACTTTAGTGAAGTGGACACAATTTTTTGCTTAGATTTTTTTTAAATCATGACATACTTTTCTTTTTAACAACAAAATACAGTGAATTCATTGTTGGACGTAACATACCATAGAGTAGTTCTAAAACATAACCTAAAAGTTTTGTGGCACAATGGGTGATTTTGTGAAACCCTATGTGAAGTATGACCTCATGTTTTCAAGGATGGGCCTACACGCAAATGTCAGCCTTGTTTGATGTGGACATTAATTCTGAATCATCAGCGAGGACTGCACTCAGTCATCAGTCATTACGGCTTTAGAACAATGGGCTTTCTAAAATACACCAACACAGCTTTCGCCTGAATGTGTGTACAGTAGATGTTAACCACGTCTGTCTCACCATGGGCCACACATCACAGGCATGTGGCTGCACTGTCTTTGCGGCACCCCATATTGGCCAGCTCAGCCATTCCCAATAATGAACTTTCATTGAGATTCACTGCTTGCCAACTAGCCACTGTCATGATTATTGTATTTTTCTATTTTCTCCAATAAACCACAGAATAATAGGAATATATCCCAGTCATACAGATTTAATAGTAATAATTAGAAATGTGAAAGGCCTCAGTTAATAACAGGCTGCTACTGCAACAGAGGGGGGTGGGTTTGGGGGGGGGGGGGGGGTGAATATTAGGCTGACTGAGAAAGAAGACTGAGGATGATTTCACTTCATTGACAGCTTCAGGTAACTGTACAGCATACAACAACAAACTCCTTTTAACGTGTTTTTAAACTATTCTAAGCTACAAATGAAGACTGAAGATGTCTTGAGGGATATTCTTTAATTCCTGAAAGATCCACACAGCTTATCCCAAATTGACCTCAACTTCTTAATATATTTGGCACATAATTTAATTAAGAAGTGAAGCCAGAATCAGTATGCTTTATTCAGCCTGGGGTATGTCAATGGCATAGCAATTAAAAATGCACTATGATATTGATGTAGCACTGCAGTATGAACAGACCCTGACGAGGAAAGTATGCAGTAAAATTCATTGCTGAGTTTAAGGCTAAATTCCCCAACTTTGCTTCCCAGGGAGACATGCTGTTATTATTAGCACTTTGTTGGACAGCTTCTGCCTTAACTGCAGTTAATAACTTCAGATTGTCCGAGAAAAAAAAAAAAAAATCTATCTATAGAGATTATTTGTATCTGTCATGATATTGTGCATTATACAGTATGCAGTAATCAAGCCATCTCTCTTCCTTGTAAGGAAGTATTACAGTATGTTTGTAATATCCTTTCATTTTAAAAGATAGAAAAATAATGTAAATGTTTTATTCATGTAAAATCCTGTTTATTTGTACTATTTACAGTCAGATATAGGCTGCAGTAAAGTAGACTGCCCATTTAATGGTTGTTGTGCTTAGCGGTTATATGTCTGTGCTTTATTTATACACAGCATCAGTTTACCTACTTGGAAGCCATTTTGAAGTCCATTCAAACAGTCACTATAGAGATTTAACACAGCATGGAAAGTGATCAGGAAGGAAAGCAGACACTCCATCACCACTTCCGAAAAATGAAACTGACCGAATATTAGAGAGCCAAATACCAAAGGGCATAGATTATGAAATGACTTGTGGAAACTGATATCAGGTCACAAAATGAGGTCACACAACTTCAGAACTGACCATACTAGCTTTGGTCACTGAGCTACACAGCTACAGCTACAACTTTGTCTTCTGTTTCGAATTCAGACCCGGAAAAGCTGAATGTGTTTTGCCATCACTACTAGCATTTACAGTGTTTCCCCTCAACATGATTTGTAACTGTCTTGTTCTGAATGACAGTGACACAGAGCGCTGGAGGAGGGGTTAGTGGTTTTCCCATAATGCAGTGGCCCACTGATTCATTACTAAAAGTGCTCCTTATGACGGAATTTCAATGAGACCTGTGGTATAGTATCGTGATTTCATATTATTCTCCAGCAGTACACGGCAAGTGTGGTAGTGAGCCTTGAGAGAAGCCATTAATTATGCTGAAATTTTATTTGTGATAAGATTTATCCTTGATATGACCAGTAAAATAATATGTGTGGGCATCCTGCCACTGGTGACTTAAAAAAAACAAAAGACTAAAAAGGCTTACGGCTTCAAAAGAAAATCTCATAGTTCCCTCATAGTTCATCTACAGAAATATAAAAATGTATATGAATAGTAGTGGTACAGAGTGTTTAGTACCAAAATAAATGTGAGGCAAATGAACAGGATTCTGCACATGCAAGATGATTACTACATAAATATAGAAATACTTGAAGAAGAATTATAGTTTTTGGTTTATCTCTTGCTTTATTTCACATTTGTGATGGCTAATCGTCTACCAAGCTCAAACTCAAAATGTTAGTATTAAGTGTCTGCTGTTCACATTCAGTGTAGCAGGTAAGATGATGAAGTCTTTTCAAACAGATGTATTTTTCCAACACTACACTAAGAAGTCACACTTGCATAGTAAATGCATTCCTGTCCATTGGCAGAGTCTCTGATTCAACATATTGTTTCTGCCACTGGCACACATACAGTAAGACATATCTTGGCTGTATATTTACTGATGTCTTTCACTGCTCTCGTCAAGTGTACACAATTCCATCTGGTTAAAATATCCAGTAAGCAATATATTGACGGCTAACAACCGGTTTCGGCAAACCGTATGAATACGGTGTCCACATATCATCTGAGGTCCATACAACAGAGGGCAAAAGTGGCTCAGATGACCTCAGAGGATATTGGCAAATCCATTGTTTTTGTCATGCTTTGTTGAAAGATTATCTGAGGTCAGCGTAGGCTCTATATATTGTGTAAGGTCTGTGCCCTGTAATGCCTTGCTGTAACTCCTTTCAAAAACATATGATATGTTTTAGTACATAAGTGATGTACCTGCAGAGTGCATGGGTGTCACTTGCCCGGACAGTGAACAATGAATATGCACTCACCTAGAGTAAATGCCCTTCTATTTATTGTATTTCTCTTTTGCTTTCATCCATTATGTTGAGATTGCATGCAGTCTGCACCCGTATGGGTTGTTTTTTGTTGGCTCAGTAACTGGAGTACTTGAGTGCCCAATGTTCTCAACCCTCTATTCACATTTGATCAGTCACTCAGGTTGGACTGTCAACAATGACATTATGTTTGCCAAGTGCTTTGACGGGACGAAGTGGCAAAGTGTCCTTTGCTGTATGCTTTTTCCAGTAAACCATACACCTAGCCGTTTAGCGCGAGGGAAACAATACTTTTATGAAATCAAATGAAATTGATTTGGCAGGGAAAAAGTACACAAGTACATTTCATCATCTGAAAGTGGTTTATTTCATTTTTGAATACATCACCTTTCAAAGCAGTTGTTCAGCAAGTCTGTTTGAGAAAAAAAATCTACGTTTACATACACAATGTTTTGTGCTTCCTGTGTTTGCTTGGAAGGCAGGTGTTTTGAAGAATATTGGAAATGCAAAACTGAACACGCACAATGTACTGTTTGTGGACCAAACAGATGTCGAGAACTCATTATGAAAAGGGATATCAGGGTTGTGCTTTGAATCTCATTAATGAGGTTTGAGAAAAATCAAGGTTTGCCAGAAAGTAAAAAAAAAAAAAAACACTGACTCTCAATGTGCCCCTGTTGTAGAATCCTTTATTGTTAGACTATAATTCCATTAAAACAAAAATCTTTTTCCTCCAGTTCCCTGCTCCTGGGCAAAACATATCTGCCCCAACATGAACCTTTTCTCCTTTTGGGTTCCACATAGACCCAATTAGCTTAAACTAGGAAATGTGGGAGATGAACAGAGTGAACAGACAAGACTATAAGGAAACGAGAGAGGGCTTTTCTGCTCAAAGGAAACTTTCAAGTGAAATTGCTTTTAAAGCAATTATAGAATTTATTGCAAACATTTGCGAAACTTTTGCTCCCAGCAGTATCCACTGGTTGCGAGGTCCATATCATCCCTTAATGTTCAGTTCACACAGACACAGACACACGCGCACACACACACACACACACACACACACACAACATCAAGGATGGCTTTTCATTAGCTCTTCCAGGTTTGGTCCATACTGAAACACTTGAATTTTTAACAGAACCCACACAACCTTTATGTGACATTGCCTGATAGCTATCAAATGCAGAGTGATAATAATAAACATAAAGGGTTTGATTGGATAAACTTTCATTAATCCCTAACAAAAGACAGCTGTGTTTTAATTTTAATGATTTCCATTCAAACTATCCTACAATAAAATCCTGCAACGCCATTTGAGTGTGTCTGGTCAGTGCACTAAAACAACACTACACTTTACACCACAGGTACTCTACACTTTCCCTAGCCTGCAGCCTTATAATGAAACAGCAATTATTTAACACTATGCAGTTATGGACAGCTGTACACTGTATAAAGTGGCCTGATTGTGGTCTGATGTCTTTAAGGCTATAACAAATGGAAGTGAAACGTAGTCAAATACAGTCAAGTTAGACCGATAGCAAATACTGTGTTAAGGCTAAATCCTTCAGACGTTGCGAAACATTAACATTTGACTCTGCTCGACTAAAATAGTCACAAACTCCTGCTACTCGAACTGACAACACGTCAGTCAACAATTTAACACGTCAAGTAACACCATTACAAATAGATGACTTCCACCGAGGTCTTGATCCAATTTGTATCCATTTCAATTGAATACTCCACATAGTAATTTTGTCGTGTAAATAACAAGAACAACAATTGGATTTGTAATAATAGGCTATTTAAAATAGCCCATTTCCTGTCTTAACTATAAAACCAAGCTAGAATTTCCATACTGTTTGAGAGAGAAATAATAAACCGCGTGTTTATTCTCATGAAGTGACGCGCCATAGCGGCAGGCTGTCCTCAATGATAGTAGACTGGGGCTCTGTCCTCTCTAGTATTTTAGTAATGAGTGAGTGGGAGGGTCAGTCACTGAGACTAATAAGGACTAGGATCCTGCGTGAGATCCCATTCTCACTTTTTTATTTCCAAGTGAACTTTGGAATTGCAGATTACGATAACATGTGTTTACAAAACCCTTAAAGGATTGCTCGTTTGTCATTTCGGAGGAAAGTTCTGCGGCAGATGTAAGTGAAAAGTGTCACTGTTATAATGTGCTCTCAAATGTTGGTGATGATCATCCATAGCAGCATGATTTGTCTTCAGGACAGGTTAGGGTTTTGACCGGACATTCAGTTATGTTTTTCTGAAGTGCGCCAGAATTACCGCACCAATTCCGATACATGTCGGAAGGGCTGTAGCCTACAATATTTTACGTCTTGGGAAATTAACACGTTTTCCTTCCGTCATGATTTATGGATTATCCGTGATGACGAACACGCATGGTGTCGATTTACTTCATCTCTGTGTGCGATTTTACTATGATAAGTTTTTTTAACTGTCCTTTTGTCTCACTCAGAGAATAGGCGTTAGTCATTTATAACAAAACAGCCTAATTAATGGTGTATTCAAAACAATTTTGTTATTTGCTCCTTGTTTTTGCGATTTTCTTCTTACTTCTACCACACTGCGTTTTTTTTTTTTCATTTTTGTCTTACAAAGTTTTTAACTTTTTTACTCTCCATGGTCATGCTGTCTCCTGTGAGACACGAATCAACCGAGAAAGGCTTCACCTACCATTGGCTCTTCTTCTGTGATGGACGTGTAAGACTTAGCTTCTCTCTCTCTGAGTCAAGATCCACGTGATCCACGCAACTATTTATTAATGGGATATATGTTACTGCATATCCGAGACAGCTCTGAGACGGAGGATTCATGTTTCAGGTTCAAGTTCAAAACATAGGTCATCAGCCTTTTCTTGTGCGGAGAAAGTGCATACAGACACGTCCGAATGGTGTGCAGATTCTGCACAAAACCTTCCATATGCAAGAGCCAAACCTTTCAAGAAGAGGGACGCTATTCGCAGTATCAACCCATGCAGTGCAGTCATCGTGTTTACGAAGCAATACAATATTTATTAAAGTTTACAAGTGCTGATGATAACTTTTACAATGTTAAATTGTGAAAACGTTCTTAAAATCTGAAGTACTAAAGATCTAAACTGTAATTCCGAGTAAAATGTCAATATTGATTCAGCATAATATTGTACAATGTTTAAAAACATTAGGTGTGTAACTGGGCCCAGGAACAGTAATCTAAATTTTGAAGTAAAACTTATTTTATAAGCCTGTGAGAAAGTAAGTCAAGTATTTCCATGCACTCCCAATGTGATGTAATTTGCCCTTGTAATTTGCCCTTGTGATTCATTGCAAGCTTGCAATACAGAGGTGAAAGGTTTTTCTCTGAAGTGCTAGACAGAGCAAGTGGTACAGATTCCTGTAATGTTTCCAGGAATTACCAGCCTGGCATCATTAGTTACTTTTCAAAAATGTCCCATAAAGTGTTAACTCTGGATGAGCTGTCACTAAGCATGATTTTATTATATTTTCAGGTTTCAAAGAAGTCTTCTCCCACATGTAGCAGAGGACATGACTAACTTCCTGAGATGGACTCTTTTTCTCTGGACTGTAAATACCATTCCTCTGAGCTGTGGAATGGCTGTGAATGAACATATCGGTATGTATGCTGTAAACTACCCAAGCTGATTTTGTCAAAGGCCAGACCTTTCTTTCTGTCTGTCTTTCCGTACTGTTTATACAGCATGCGTTTCCACGTTTCAGCACTTGCACCCAACCAAAGAGGCTAGGTGCAGACCAGACTAACATTCTGTCAGCTGTTGTTTCCTAGCACCTTTTATAGCGAGCTGAGTTGGCGGTGTTGTTTTGGATAACCTGTAGTGTGAATGAATTGTTTGTGATGATAGACAGCACACAGACATATGGCTCACTGACCTCACTGCCTCTAATTGATGCTCACCACCCAGGAACAAAACACAAGACACAACACACTTGGGATGCAGTATGTGTCTCTATGTTCTAGCCGGGGATTAACGTGAGAACTCACAACTGTCCAGCGTCACCTCTTCCAAATGATGATGGATATTGTTAAGTGCATGTCTTCTCTTGTCTTGTGACACTGGGGTTTTGCAGGAACTCTGACTATGTTGTGCATGTTTGGAGAGCTGTCACAACAGTTGCAGTCCACAGCACTTTGAAGCTGGAACATAGCAAGTGAAGATAACAAAAAGGAGGACTAACAAGCCCTCACTGAAAGATATTTACAACCTTCAGTAAAAGTCCATATTAATTCCATTATAATATTACGTACGGGCAGTTAGGAATTATGCTCCATGTGTTAAAATGAATGGAGAGACGATTTCACAGCTTTGAAGGCTGTATCTACGATGCAGGTTCTCAATCTCTGTCAGAAATACTAATCAGGCTCTCCGGAAGTGGTCTTTACTTACCTTTTTATCTCCATGACAATTTGACATGTAAAACAATGCACTTAATCACATTCAACTGTGATGTAGGATTTAAGTTGAAGCTACGCATGTCTGTGATGTTTCATCTTTAGATCACACGTGCCCTCCTTTGAAGGTGGAGGAAAGCAGTTTTGCGAGTATGACTGAGACTCGTGAGTTCACAGGTACAAACTCAATTGTTAAAAAAAATCCCTTTATGTCAGCTAAAGTTAAATTGAAAAGTACATAGCATTATTAGAATTCATTGTTTGCACTATTTTGTGATGACCTTGCCTTGGAACAAAATTACTGGTATTTTGGGACAGTTTTATTCTATGAAACTGTATCTCATGCAGTTTTTCTTTTTTTGTCTGACCACTGCAGGATTTGATCTCGCAGAGAAGTTCCTGTTAAGGAAAGTCGTAGAGGACAGGACAATGTTTCGCCTGGGCAGCAAGCCCCTCATTAAGCCTACAGAGTAAGTACAGCGAGGTAGGCCGTGGCGGGAAGAGACAGGAGCTTGTCCTGAGATGTCACTGCATGATTAGGCTGCTTAAGTCACACTGCAAGACACAATATATGTGCTTAGTGTAGGTTGGGCCCCACAAAAAAATCAAGACAATCTGTTGTTATTTCCCTTCTCCTGTGGAACAAGTGTAATTGCAGTCTGGAAACAAGTCATCCGGATGTTAGGTATAAACCCTGAGCTATTAAAATCACTTGGTTATCTATTTTTAGCTTTGATAAAGGAGCATGGACTGAATGTACACCCTTGCGGAGCTGTCAGGCTAGTTTAGGGAGGCGCATTAAGCTATTAAACGGCCCCTTGCATGAAATCAGCACTCACGCTGGCCACTGGAGAGTTGAAAACAAGCCAGGTTAATATTGGGTTTCCAAGCTGCAAACCAATATTTTCTCAGGGTGTAACTTTGCCTCCAGTTCAGCTGATATCCGGAAGAAAAAGCAGTATAACCGTTGCCTGCCTTCCTGATGCGATGACATGAGCTGACCCAGATATCACTTAGTCACTTCAAGATAAATCTGGCTCTGTTTGCTAATAAGAGTAAACCGTGATAGGAGCAGTAGTGATTCTATTAAAGTGAATTGGATGGACACACAGCAGGCTTTGGAAAAAGGAAGAGATTGACACAAGCATGTTTTATTTGGACAATAAAGGAGGGGTTATGAGCAAATAGATAAAACGAACATATTTTATGACAGAAAGAGCTTGCACTTCCATGTTATTGCCTTTTTGTTCCCTTTGCTAGGCCGAGGAACACCATATGACCATATGGAAGAAAGAATCCATTTGTGCACACACCACTTATTAAGAAAAACACTGTATTATTTAATTCTTAAATATTGCATTTTTATGTAATATAATTATTGCACAGGTAATTATTTAGATGATTGGAATTAATGATGATCACATTCTTAAATGCATACTCTCTCGGGAGATAAACATTTGAATAAAATGAATGACTGTGCCCTTTAGCACTTTCTCCCCTGGGGTTTACAAAGCAGGGACACTGTTGATCAGCTCTCTTCCTTCTTCCCACCGTGAAAAAGAACACCCAGTTGGTGTCCAAGGGAATGAGGAGACTTGGGTATTTTTAGCTTTTACACTACTGTAAACACACTGTGCCATCCCAGGGCCCTGACAGTCTGCAGAGTGTGGAACTGCTGCTGCAGGTGATTTGCGATCTGTTCCGTCGTCAATCCCCCAGTCACTTTGGACAGTCCCTGTTGTGTATGTATCTGGTTCTCCATGGCTCTCGCCAGCTCACCGTGCTGGGCTTTCTGCTGGTCTGTTAGTACATGGCTGAGACTGGCACAGTAGGAACAAACACAAGAAATATGAGAGAGAGAGAGAAAAAGAGAGAGAGAGAGAGAGAGAGAAGGAGAGAGAGAGAGAGAGAGAAGGAAAGAGAGAGAGATAGAGAGGGAGACATGGTGTGTGTGTGAGAGAGAGATTTCCCCTTCCCCCCTCCCCCCATCTTCAATTATCGGAACATTCTGACAGGTGATGGTGCTCGTCAGCTGGGGGTAGAGGGGGAAAAGGAGCCCCAGCACAAACTCCAAACATCTCTCACTTTACCCTCAGGAAATGCAGGCAGGCTCATCTTTCGTAGTCTGGATCATGTTTGGCCACTGCCCAGCTTCTGCCAGCGCTGCCTCATAAGAGTGCAGGGCTCTTTCAGTGTGTTTAGTTTAGTTCACTTCGTTTTTCCTTTTTTTTTTTTTTTTTTTTGCTTTGCTTTTTTTATCTACAGTTGTTTAGCACTTGCTTTGTAAGTATGCCAGTTAAAGAGCATACGTTTTTGACATACCCACAAATACTTGTTTACGAGTCCATTTTCAACCGACATACTGTACATATTTTCATAAAGATGCATGGTCCAAATTCCCATTAGATGACTTCTTGTCTTAAAACCTGCTTTTTCTAGAATATAATTGACCACACTGGGTCATCATGACCTGCAGGTTAAGTGCCTTTACCCCTCAAGGAGTCTCTCAGAATTCAGTATCCTCTCGCAGGAAACTGAGAAGGCTAGTCAATAACGAGCATGTTTATATGTTAGTCAGACTTTATGAATTGATAGCTCCTTGGCAAACTTAAAACTGTTAAGAACCTTAAAACATTGTTTTTACTCTTTTGGCACCAGTTATCCTGAGGCCTCACACAACAAAGCAAGCACTCTCGCTTTCATATGGAGAATTGGGGCAGGAATCTTAATTGCATTTTCCTCCCTTATTTGAGGGTTCATCTCTAGAGAAAACCAGAGGATCTTAAGGATGACCTGGCCATCATTGCCTTCCCTACATGACTGTTGTGCCTTCAGGCCGCTCCTCTGCCCACACCCTCCGCTGGCTCTTCCCTTTGCACAAAAGCATTTGATCTTGCCATGGCTTAAAGTCAGCACATATATCATTTCACGTAATAAGTGTTTCCATTGCTCCCACTGAATGCAAGGGATATATTTTGCAGGGGGAGTGTAGTACTGACAGAATAGAAGATCTATTGGAGCAAAACCTAATTTTCGAGCCTGTCTGAAGTATCTCTCCCTTCTTTTCCTTTTCTCACTCTCTCTCTCCTTCTCTCTTTTGCTCTCTTGTTCCCTCGCTCTCAAAACCTCTACTCTGAAAGGACTCCCTGAACTGCTTTTTGTCATTGTAATACTTGCTGATGGTGTTTTGGTTTCCCAATTTTAGCTGATAAAGCATTTATTATATTCAGCCTCTAGTTCGAGGCAATTAAGCACATGCTTTATAAAGGGAGGTGCAGCAATGCTAGAATGGGGTTAGAAGATGGGGATTCTCCTCCCAGCACCTACGCATTGTACAAGGGGTCTGTCAGGAATTTAATTTAATCTTTTTAAATTGCTTTTGACAGCTGTAAAGCTTTCTGAGCTAATGGGATGGACCTTTTTGCGCGTGCATGAATAGGACATGGAGAGGCCAAAAATATTACGCCAGTTTCATGTCCTTCTGAAGGCATGCGCCTGCAGGTTGAAATGGGTCATTGATTCCTTGGGTTTCTTAAAGGTTTTTGCCATTAGCTTGCATGTGGTCATGTAAATGAGCAAATACATTTACATAATTCTTGGAGGATTGACAAGGTTGTGATCAATAACAATCAGTCTTCTTACCATACTTACAATAATGATCAACAACACCAAAGAGTTCTGATGAAATTTAGTCGGGATATACTATAAATATTAAAAGGGGTGTTATGTATTCCCACCACATGTGAATCCAGCTACATAAAAAATATTTAATCACCTGATTCTGAATGCCTTAAGGCTTACGAAGGCTCTGCTATGTTTGAGGCACATAGACTTTTGAGAGTGAACGGTAATGATCAACCCGTCCCACATCCACAAGCCCTCCTAAAACAACACAAACTTTGAAGATTATTACTCTTGTTTGTACAAAACAAAACTATAATTCAGTTTTCAATTCTCGAGGTAATACACTGTTTGGACAGTGCAAAGTGTTTTTCCAGACACTGCTCAGCTTTTGTTTGGGGGAATAAACAGGTTTTATTTCTTTCAGTAGAACAACAAAGCAGCAAATAAACTTTCAATTTTATGTCATTCCTGCAGATTGGTATTTCCAAATGGATTACCAAATGAATACTCCATTGTGGCCACATTCCGGCTCCGGAAAACCACAAAGAAAGATCGCTGGTATCTGTGGCAGATTTTTGATCAGTCTGGGAGCAGCCAGGTAGGACGTTTAGGTGATTCGTCCACAAGATTGGAAAAGAAATCTATTTTTCCACATGACTGACGTTTACGCGACTCTATAACTCATCTGTTGGGTTCCCCTTAACTGCTCCCTCTGTTCAGGTGTCTATTGTGGTGGACGGTGCCAAGAAAGTGGTGGAGTTCTCCTCCCTTGGCCTGCTGAAGACCAGCCTCCATCACACCTTCAAGAGCCGCGACCTGCATGCCCTGTTTGACCGGCAGTGGCGTACTCTCGGCGTGGCCGTGCAGAACAGCATCGTCTCCATCTTCCTGGACTGCAAGCTCATCGAGAGGAGACAGCTGGACGAGCGAGACTCCACCGACATGCGCGGCCGTACGCTAATCACCACGCGGGTGGAGGACGGCAGGCCGGTGGATGTGAGTGATTGAATTACAGCACCACCTTTTTTTCCCCCACCGTGAAAAAGACACCAATGCTCCCCTAGTGTTTGAAAGGATTTTCTGTCAGTCCTGAATCACTAAGTCAATAGAGGATCCTTACAGCAGAGAGCCACGTTGTGCATTGCAAAATTACCTGAAAATCTTATTAGTACAGCTCTCAGTGTGGGGTGATGGATATAATCATGTAAAGCCGCATTGGTTTTGGCTTAAACCAGTGTACAAGAACTCAATGTATATGCACATTACAGTAAATTATTGGTATTTGTTGAGGACCTGCACTGCTGTGTGTCTGAGTTGTAAACACTTCTTTCTCTGTTGAATGAGGGAGTGAAGACATTCCTTCTTACTGATACTGAATGTCAACACTTACATTGCGATTCTAGATGTTGTCTTGTTTTTGTGCAGATCGAGCTGCAGCAAATCTTGATTTTTTGCGACCCTCAACTGGCAGAGATGGTGAACTGCTGTGAGTCTCCAGGGTCCACGGTAAGAAATGTTCTGTTAAATCATTGATAAAACTTGAAGTACATTTCTGTAGTCTGCTGACATATTCTATATAAAGCTAGCCATTAAGATCCAAGTGAGTCATAAAAACAGGATTTAATACATACTCTAGGCTATATTTTCCTTTTAAATACTTCCTTGTAGAAATTACATTGTATTTGTATTTCACTACCTTAATGACATTTATGCATGCATTTAATGATGTAGGGCTTGGTTAGCATTTGCATCTTCATTACTAGTGGATGAACTGCTCAGAGGTATGGCTGTCATATCCATCCAAGGTAGTATTTATGGTTCTGGAACAACTCCCAGTGGCTGGTTGTTTTCACCGTGATAGGGTCTTGAAATGTCCTGAGAGCTCCAGAGAGGTCTCTCCACAGCTCGTGTTCTGTTAAGATCAATTAGGAAAGACTCTGTCCTTGTGTGAGCAGTGACAGAGGACATCATTAGCCAAATGCCATTAGCGTGTTATTAGCTATGCTGTTAAACTAGTGTTATGTTACAACTCACGCTTACTTTGGATGTAGATAGGCAATGGAATACACCAAGGCCTTCACATGCTGTTACATCCATTTCAACCACCCCTTCCCCCTTTTGTGTCCAACAAATGATTAGAGGATTTGAAATTAAAAAAAAAAAGGCTGTTTGTTTCAGGGTGAAAATATTGTGTTGCCTTTACTTGCAGTGTATCGCTGCCACTTGCTCTTACCAGAATGAGTCTGGTCCAAACACTAAAGTGTTCAACCATTTCCAACAGTGCACACCCAAGGAAGCGCCGACTGCCACGGGTCCTCCGCTAGTCACAGGCTACCTTCCCAGGATGCTCTCTCAGCCCATGGTTCAGTCCGGTGACAACAAGTGCCAGTGCCCCGCAGAGAAGGTGAGACAACAACAACCCCCCCCCCCCCCCCCCCCCTCCCTAACCCCCATCCCATCCCATCCCATAATAGCACCCACATCACACCACTGCTGCATACGTCAATGACAGCGGTGGGGTTATGAGTGTGTGTGTGTGTGTGTGTGTGTGTGTGTGTGTGTGTGTGTGTGTACGTGTGGTTTGAAAGGTGGCTGCTGCACGCAAAAGCAAATGTCCAATTAGAGTCGCGGTTCTGCCTGCTAGTGTTCTTGGACGTTGGCCAGGGGCAGAAATAAAAGCTTATTAGCTGCAATTTGCCACAAATAAGAGGGTGTTTGACGGGCAACATGCTCTTAACCACTCGGTGTGTTGAAGTAATTTTCTCTGAAGTACTCAGGAGATAGAAGTTCATTGAAGTCTGGTAGCAGATGCTGTCTTGAATTTTTATCACACCTTTGGGTTAACTTTGACAGCATCCTCAGGAAGAGAGGGAACAAAAAACGTAATTTGCTTACCCTCCTTTAAAGGTACATAATTTAAGCCTGACTTTGTTTTCTTTTCTGAAGGGAGATCCAGGCTTGCCAGGTTTGGCTGGACTTCCAGGACAAAAAGGAGACAAAGGAGACAGGGTAAGAGTAATCCGTTTAACCTTCCTAGCCTCGCATTGTGTGTGTGTGAATGCTTTTGCTTTACCCCCTTTCCTGATCCAAACAGTGATTACATGCCTGCAAACTATGGCAGGGAGAGCACACACAACACAGTGTGTGTATACTGTAGGCCAGCCCTACAGCCCAGCTGTTACACATACACATACAGCACTTCTATATGTGCACACACACACACACACACACAGTGCCGTTTCACAGCAGGTACTCATCACAAAACAACTGCCCGACTGCCCGAGTGCCATGGCGTGTTTGTCCTGAAAGCCTCTGGGTGCAATCTGGGCCTGCTCCAGCCGACCTCACTGTCTCGGAGAGAGCTGAGGCCCTAGTTGTGGAATGAGAGGAATTCATTTGGATGAACAGGTGGTGATATGCCTATTAAGACCAGATGGCCTTTGAGGTCAGTGGCCTAATTACTGTGTTGTGGTCTAGGGACGAGGACATTTTTCAGGACCACGGGTTGTTTTGTTTGCGGCAGGCACTGAGGAATTCCTGTCGGGAGTGTTTGCTGGCTTTAAATCACTGTACCTGTAGGATGGACTGCGGGTGAGAATTGAGCTCTTTCACGCCGTACGCCCAGTAATTAGTATGTTTTTTGTTGGAAAGTGGCATTGAGTTTGTTACCAGATTCATTAGGGATGCAGAGGAGAGGAAAGTTAATTTTATTGATTTTTTACCCCATTTGTTAGCTGGAATAGTTACCTTAGAGATCAATTACTGCAACACTCTTTGTAAACACATTTCAAGCTTTTCAAAGTCAGCACCAAAGTTGTGGCACAGACTGGTGTTGATTAGAAAACATTTAGTCATGTTACATCCTAATTTGCAGCTGACTTTTAAAAAAAAAAATTGATGGCCAAGGGTATGAAGATAGCGTGGTGCTTTATGAAATGCAAGAGGTTATGAGTCATTGTCATCAATTATCTTGTCATCAATTATCTCATGAACACAAAGAGCAATTAGTACTGATAAAGGCATAGATGGATAACTTTGTAGACGCTTCCCTTGCATGGCTCTCTCCAAAGTGTATTCATTAAATTTTCAATAACATCGATCTGGACCAAAAAAAAAAAAAGATTGTTTGACCTTTTTATCCATCCCCTAGTCCAGATCCATTAATTTGTTATCCAGATAAAACCCGACAAAAGACTGCTTGGCTGATGAAGGCGGGCATGATAGGTTATTATTACCTCCAATTAGTTTGGATACATTCTAATCAAGTGATGAAGAGGCTCCTCCGAAATGAGTTCCAGAAAGTCTAACGCATCATTTGAGACGCTGACAGTGTTGTCAAAACAGTTCAAAGATTACATATGAGGGCCCTGAAGTTCATCATTATATGGCAGAGGCCTATTGTTTGCTCTAAGTGTTGACAATCTAATCAAGTCATGGTATATTGAGATGGACTGTTCTATACTGCCTGAGTAGTGTTTAGTGGTGTTTCAGTCCAACTCTACTACAAAGGAAAAATAATCTTTTAGGTGCATGTCCAAAGAACAAATCTGGAATAAACTAGAGAGTGTCGTTTTTAATGTTTATTCCAAGTGGCATTTTAGGCTATTGTTTGAAGGAGGGCTTATTAGTTCTGAAGCAGAGATGTTTATGATGTTTGTTAAGAACATTTCTGATTTAAAGGGTTTGAAACTAGCTGTTTTGGAAAGTTGATGCCCTTTTAGAATTACAGCAAGGTCTGTAAGGATATTGTTGGATGAAGTCCTGAGCTAATCAGTGAATACTGAAACAATTTATGAAGGTCTTCAAGATTTGTGCATCATGCATCTTCATAAGAATGTCACATAACTTTTTCTCATGGAGTTTTTTCTGAAAAGAAAAAAAGGATCACACCCATCATTTGACTGCAAAAGGATTCCTACAACCAGGCTTAATAGTTTATATACAACCAGGCTTAACAGTGAAGTTTATATACGTTCCAATGTATCTGTGTCGAGGAAGATTTCAGCAGCCAGGCATCTGTGTCTGGCAGAGTGCTTTCTGATTTTGCTACAGCTGGAGTGTTAAATGTTAAATGTTATCCAGATACAGCAGTATACACAAACCCCCTTTTTCTCTCATTAAGCCTGTCTGTTCAGTGATGAACTTTTGCTCCAGTTTTGTGTCATCACGAATACTCAGAAAGCAGAAAGCAGACAGGCCTGACCTACATTTTGCAGGATCAGGGAAATCATGAATAGAGATATGTCTTTTTGCAATGCATATAAAAAGGAATAGGGGGAAAATGCATTAACCATGAATGAAGCATGTTTGTCATGCATTTAGGGATTTGGTAGCTTTCCTGCTCAGCATGTGTTCTGTCATTCTGAGGCATTTGAATAGGGCTAACTGAAGAGTCAACTTCATATCAAACACATTTCATGCTCATAGTCAAGAAAATAATTTGTCTTCAATCTGCCATGGTGACTTTTTTTAAGAAAACAGGGACACATTATGGAAGCTTGGGTGAATAAATGCATATAAATCTGTCCGTGGTAAAAATCCTCCAGAGATGTCTAGTGATAATAGACAGAAAAAGGCTGCAAAGACTCAGGCTCACACATCATCAACATAAGTGACCCCCATTGTAAGGCAAGACATAGAGAGAGAGAGAGAGAGAGAGAGCAAGAGAGAGAGAGAGAGAGAGAGAGAGAGAGAGAGAGAGGCAGGAAGAGTGTCAGATGTAATGCTTTCCAGGCAAAACTAAGAGCCAGGCATCTACAAATCCCAGTGTGAAAATTTGCTGTGAAACCACATGCCCACTGAACATATCTGTAGCAAATCAATCAAGTCATTTTGTAGCCGAGACTTGAGTTTGCGCAAGTCTTTTTTTTATTTAAATCCACTAGAAAAGCTTGCCAAGTGTTGTCCTTACCAGCGTATTTTACATAGTATTTGAATTATGTAATTGGCAAGCAGATTTTCTTACTGGCATGGTATGACATACTGACATCTATTAGGTTTTTTTCACTCATAAGGATTGTGCTAAGTTGATAGTTATGACCTACACGAGCAGGTTTTAGAAGGATTACACAGGGTGTGTTGACTTCCCAAGTAATATCATTCATCATCCTAGTGAAAGTCATGGGGAAGACCTTAATTCTGCTGGCAGGGATTACAAAACCCTATTTAATCCAGGGTCCTTCAGGAAATTAAGGAGATAAAGTGTGGGTATTAAGGATGCAGCCTAAACCAGAGAAAATCCATTTCTTGTGGTCATAAATCCCACTATTAGCGCATACACTGTCCGTACGAGAACATGAACTCTAAAATTAACTCTAGAACTCTAAAATTAGCATTATTATTACAATGCAATGAAGATTTTACTACACAGTTACAATTCAGATTATTAACAGTATCACTTTTTTATCCATAATTCTTTTTTGTTGTCAACCAAAAATGTCTTTTTGTCATGTAAATATGGATGTTAGTTGAAGTTGATTCAGCATCTGAAACTAGTCTTGTTGATGATTGTTGGTGATCATTTCACAAATGAAGTTACTGTTTTTAATCAGTGGACTGAATGTATTCAATATGTGTCTATTAACCTCAGTTACTATAATGAAACTGTAGAGAATTACTTTTTCCTATAGTCAGTCTTTCACCTGGCTCAGACCTGGCACCCAATTCAGGAACATGGTGGCTGTTTCATGATTGTATGTTTACATTTTACTCTACAGGCTGTTAAACAAATGGTCTATGGTTATTTGCCTAATCAAGAACAACGGTTGAAAATTAGCCTGCTGTCAACACTGGCACATTTCCAACAATGTTTATTAATATGCACTTTCCTTATAATAAAAGAAATGAGATGAAATAAATTAAATGAAATGCAACTACGGCATCAACTATAGGCACAGAATGAGGTGCTACATCAGAGCCTGTAAGACATTTCTAATAACATTTAAGATCCTGTTCGTTAACAAAACAAATGAATCACTTTCACAAGCATACTTGCCACATGGAGTTGTGTCTTATAAACATTTTGTGTTTGACCATCATTAAGTTTTACCTCGTTACTGGGCTTTAATTTCGAATATTTTTGTCCCTACAAAAATGTTGGACTTAATGAGATAGAAAAACAAGTCATTACCATCCCGTAAAAGTATGTGGTTTTACACAGAATATGTAGGTTACTTGGATTCAGTTTACGATTTTGGGAGAAGTAATCGGACCCATCCTCTCAGAGTCATGCAGTCAGATGTCAAAACACTGTGATTCACACATGCACACGTGTTTGGATGACATGTACATGACCTTCAACAGCCACTTGAGCACAAGATGCTGTATTGTTTAACTCTTCTAAGTGTGGGCCTCTTGCCTTGTCTTTTCCCCCACCCACATACTCTCTCTCTCTCTCTCTCTCTCACACACACACACACACACACACACACACACACACACACACACACACACACACACACACACACACACACACACACACACACGCGCGCGCGCGCACACACACACACACACACTTGTCTAAGTAGCAATCCAATTTACAATGTGTTTTCACTTCAGTCAGGCAGGTCCATTGTGCAGCCAAGCATGTCCGACGAGGCCACTGTGTGTCTGGAAACATGCAGCCTCCCAATTAATGGGTAATATTATACAGGCCTGCAGCTGCTGGTCTACTGTGTTAAAAAGGGGGCCGAGAACAGCTGTAACGATCTGCCGGAGAATAAGAGTGCCGTGAAGTGACCCTTCAAATCCACTTACTAATGTGTCAGCAAGGGACGGTCCTATGCTGCTCCCCCCCATTTCCACTTCTTCCTCCCAGCTCTGCGGCTCGCATCTCAGTGACCGTAGCCAGTGTGGCAGTTTTATGCAGACGAATTAGCACTGACTCGCTCACTGACTAGCTATTTTTTTTTGTTTTTGTTTCAGGGTGAAACTGGAATGGACGGGTACCCAGGAAACCCTGGCATGAAGGTACGGTGCTTTGAAGCCTCTCCACTGGGCAGACTGGAAGTTGGCTCATTACTGTGATGGCTGACGAGATTAATGCCAGACCTGTTAGTTTTTCCGGCCCACTTGAGACAGTCAGAGCCTCCATAGCCACTCTGTCGTACTCCCAGTCCCATTGTGTATTTCGTGACAGAATTAGTTGTGTAAAGTGCTTATCCTTCAAGAAGTGTTGACACCTGAAGTGTGTTTGTCTGGCTTATTGTTTTGATGTCTGTCTTCATATCTGTCTTTCACTGCCTCTGTTGTTTTCCTCTTCTCTCCCTCTCTCTATTTTTCTGTCTCTCAGGCATTGAAAGTGACTCTTAAAATGATGCTTGATTGATGCTTGGTGCTACAGCATGACAGATGGAGTGTATGCAGTATATAATAGCATGGTTTATAGTGTTGCATCTTTATGTACCTGTTCATATACTGCAAATATGACTGGGCAAACTCACAATACAGCATTAGTAAACACATATTTCAGACGGGGTGTTACTTTCCCCCTCCATTTCACCCTTAGAGAAGATTGATATCTACCCTAATCAATGGCGGACTTAAATCAGGGAACACGCACTGGAAAGTCTGACCAAGTACTCTGTTTGAGGAGTGTAAAATTCATCGCAGTTTCTCAGGAAGGGCATCTCTGTGCCTATCCACCTCTGATGGCACTGTTGACACAGCATGTCTCCCTTTGGGAGCCAACATCTTTCATATTCTAGTTTCAACAGCCAGGCAATGCTCACTCACTGTTTTTCAATAGGCTTCTTTGTTTGATGTCGGTCCTAGTCTAGTGTTCAGATATACTACCAGAGCAACAAAGTGTGTGGAGGCAGCATTGCATTTTGCCTCTTGTTTTGATTAACGTTTTCTAGGGGAAGGGAGAGGATACTTGATGTTCTATTTGGTTGATTCCAGTAGGTGTTTTTTTCTGTCAGATTAATCCCCAAAGAAAGACCAGCATGCCCCTGTGCATAATCACACCTAATATATCTACTCAGATCCCTTGGGGATTCTGCACGCGGCCATGGAGAGATTTCTCGCAAGCCACACTTCAACAATAAATATATTCATTGCAGCGTGCACAGGATGTGCTAATCCAAGATGGGTTTCCATGGCGGATGTTAAGATAGCTGTGCGGAGACATCTTAGCCCATGTAATTCTATCCAATCTAAGGACATCATCTTTAAATTGTAAAGCTCTGCTCTGAACATTTGTCTTGCCTGATGAGGCCTAGCATTTGGCACCAGTGATCTCTCTCTATCTCTCTCTCTCTCTCTCTCTCTCTCTCTCTCTCTCTCTCTCTCTCTCTCTCTCTCTCTCTCTCTCTCCCTCTCTCTTTCTCCCTCTCTGTCTGTCTCTCTCTCTGTCTGTCTCTCTCTGTCTTTCTTTATCTTTCTCTCTCTATTTCTTTCTCCCTCTCTCTCTCTCCCTCTGTCTCTGTGTCTCTCTGTGTGTGTCTCTCTCTCTGTCTCTATCTTTCTCTCTCTAACTCTCTCTCTCTCTCTCTCTCTCTCTCTCTCTCTCTCTCCCTACGTCTCTGTATCTCTATCTTTCTCTCTCTCTCTATCTTTCTCTCTCTCACTCTCTGTCTCTCTCTTTCTCTCTCTCTCTCTCTCTCTCTCTCTTTCTCTCTCTCTCTCTCTGTGACGCTGTATTAATAGGACTTTTCACAGCTCTCCCTTGTAAGAGTACTTGAAGGTTGAGTTTCCTTTTGTGACATTTTAATGAACTGTTCCGTTGTTATATAGCTCCAAAGCAGTGAGCCAAGGAATGGTAACAACATGTGTCTGAAATCAATTTTAGTTTGGTTTTATTTCATTTGGAGCCACTCACAAACAATGATGGATGATTATTGTTTTGTTATTATTGCTTATATTTAACGGCATAATTTATTCATGTCCTTTACTCAGCCTCATATTGTTCATCTTTTGTTGGCTTTGTTTTCATCCTAGGGGGAGAAAGGTGGTGCTGGTTTCCCTGGTTTGGATGGGAGTCCTGGGAGTAAGGTAGGTCATCTAATCCCAGTCCAGATAAATCATCTCCTCTGACATGTTTGTCACATGTGTATGTAGCAACCTAAAGTGCAGGTGTCTCACCACACCCCTGAATACGATTTTAAAGCCCAATAAAATGGCCACCGTGTCTCCCTGAAGTAGAATAGGCCTCGGTCCTTATCGTCCCTACAGTAGCATTGTGCTGGGCATCTTCCTCTTGTCATCTTACTCCTGGTGTGCCATGAAAACTTGGGCATCATGATAATCCTAACAATCTATATTCTGCACAAGGCTCCCCCAATCCCACCCCAATGCCCTTTTCCCAACCAGAAAGCAGTGCAGTGATTGTTTAGCCACTGGTGCTTGAGTCTGTAGAGATATTAGAAGTACCCCTGGTGTAAAGCAAATATAATCTGTGGAAAGGGATCAGGTTAAGTCAAAACACTACAGTTAAATCTTCTACCTCAGCCGGTGTGGATTATCCAGTTTGAAAAGAAAGTGGCTGGAGTTGTGGGATATTGATCACTGCACGGCTTCTGTAATGCTCTTCTGCCTGCACTGGGGTTGCCTGGGTAAAGTTCAGCTTGGATCATCTCTGCGTGAAGGTCAATATTACAGTACCATTTGAAAGAAAACATTCAGCACAGCATATTGCCTTCAGTTTTATTGTAGGTGGATGTCACCCGTGGCCTTTTGCAGTGTTACAGTAAGGTCAGTTAACATAAACCCATAAAAAATGGATAAAAAAAGAAACAATGAAAATGTCTGCAACCATCTGGTATCGGGTTTCATAGCTGGGAATGTACTGTTGAGACACACCACAACGTATGGGAAACATCAGACGTTAGGCATCTCTGTAAAGTGATTATTACTGCACTTGTGCAGATTTATATGGTATCAAAACAAATAGGGAAATGGACAGAGCCTGTTCCAGGACTGAAGCAAAGACATGACGGCAGACGTTTCAGCGTCCTTATGTTCTCCATCTGTCTGCCTTTT
>CM050204.1:6940000-6962500 GCA_027475355.1 Coilia nasus | reverse complement strand
TCCCCTCTCTCTCTCTCTCCCTCTCTCCCTCTCTCTCTCTCCCTCTCTCCCTCTGTCCCCTTCATCACACACATTAGTGAAGCTCTCTTTGATCCTTTCAGGGGGACCGATGCCAAAAGATTTGCCTGCCACCCCATTCCCACCCCCACCTTAAGAGAAATGGGAACAACAGGCTCGGCTGCTCCACTTTCAATCTCTAGATGTTTGATGAGAAGCGCTCATAAAAAAGTATTATTGATGGTATGCGATTAGTGGTGTGAGTTTTTTTTAAGCAGGGACACAGCTGTCTCTAAATACAATGTATCACAGTGGCATCCCTGGGGAGCTCACGTTACCTCAGATGGAAATCGCGTTGGAAACTTATTTCGCGTGTACGTGGATGAATCATCTGACGTGTGTGGCAGGTCTTATAACACACCGAGGCATTTCTGAAAAGCTTCACCGAGGACTGAAATCTGTTATGATTGTGGGGGAAGGAGCATGCAGGAAGAGGATTGTTTGTGTGTGCGCATGTGTGTGTGTGTGTGTGTGTGTGTTTGCTGCTGTTTTGTACAATTCTGTTTGTCAGTGTATCGGTATGACAGAGTGAGAACTAGACAGCAGGTGTGTGTGTGTGTGTGTGTGTGTGTGTGTGTGTGTGTGTGTGTGTGTGTGTGTGTGTGTGTGTGTGTGTGTGTGTGTGTGTGTGTGCGCGTGTGCATGCATGTGCGTGTGTGTGTGTGCATCAGCTCATGTGTTTGAGCATTTGTCAGCTTGTGTACACGTTTCTCTCTTTCCTTTCTCTCTCTTTATCGTTATCTCTCTATCTCTCTTTCTCTCTTTCTCTGTTTGTGCACCTCTTCCTACCCTGCCCCTTCGCTGCCAGTCTTGCCTCTCCCTCTTTCTTTCCTCCTTGTGCCTTACCTGCGTACCACGCTGGCTCTCTCCCCCTGCCAAAGAGATGCCAGATTGTGCTCCTTCCCAGCCCACTGCCGGAGACAGGACCCACTGTGCTCTGCCTAATTACCAGGCAAGCGTGCACAGCTGCCCCCTGCAGCCCAAGGAGAACGTGCTGAGGAGCCGACTCGGGTGTCAGCTACCAGCATCTTCTCTCTCTCTCTCTCTCTCTCTCTCTCTCTCTCTATGGCTCTTTCTCTGTCTTTCTTTCTCTTTCTCTATCAATCTCTCTGTCGAACCCTATCTCTCTCACTCTCGAGTGTCAGCTACCAGCATCTTCTCTCTCTATCTTATTCTTTCTTTGTCTCTTTCTTTCTCTTGCTCTTTCTCTGTCTTATTCTCTCTTTCTCTCTCTCTCTCTCTTTTCTGGTCTTCCTTTCTCTTACTGTTTCTCTTTCTCTTTTCCACCACCTCTACCCCTGCTGCACCAACCACCAAACCACCAGCCCACCCCCCCACCTCCACCCGCTACATTTCTACCGCGGCGCCCAGAGCTGCAACCAGGCGCTAATGACACACACTTCCCCACAGTCAGCGAGGCCCGGGTCAGAGCGCAGCTGTGTGCAAGGCAGAGGGGTTCCTCTGCTGTAGTGGGAGGCAAAGGCAGAGGCAGACTAACTGGCCTGGCCTGCGTGGACAGCTGGAGGTTTTGTGGGGAGGGTAAGGGGGGGTTGGGGGGTAAGGTGAGGTGGTGAGTACAAGAACTGCTTCTTCCCTGAAGGGGTCATTAGACACTGCCAAGAGGAGAAAGGTGGGTGGGGCGGGGGGGTTCCTATCTCCGAAGATCAACAACATACATCATTCAGAAGTGGCCCGCGGTAGCCACAGCACGTAAGCACGGTCATGCTCCCCTTTCGTTTTTTCCCCCCTCTATCCGCGTCTTTTCTTTGTGGCACTCTGTGATGATGCTGGTCAGCGTCATCCATTATTTGGAGCTCGTGGGATCAGGCTGGCTTACTGTGTTTGTGCCTTCTCCACCCCCACCCCCACCACCACTATCACTGCCTGCACGACCACCGCCACCAGCTCTTTGTGAATCCGCAATGAGAAGCATCCGTCTGGAGCATTTAGAAACATACGGCTTTGAATGTTGTATTCAGGGCCGGTTCCCTAACATCCTCTCTCGGTGTCCATCTTTTTATGTAAGATCAGATCATAAAGACTCCCCAGAGTGTCATTCTTGTGCCTTTTAGTGCACTGTCAATTTACTACAGCGTGTTTGGGAGATGGGATGTGGGCTATGGGGATGACATGGTGGTGTGTGTGTGTATGTGTGTGTGTGTGTGTGCGGGGGGGTGGGTGAGTCATGGTCAGCCTCGCTCCCCCGGTGAATACGATCCTCTTTGATGTCCCTGTGACATTTTTGTGTGCTCGCGTACTAATTGAATTGCAGTCAAGGTCACTTGGCCGGCATATACATACACACAGAAAGCATGACCAATTGGACCGGCCCTTTTTAAACCTGACTGTAAGCCAGGGAAAAAAGGTTTCCTCTGTTTATGAACTGCATCATAAATATTGACCGGCGGTAGCAGCAAGAAGTGGGGCTCGCAGGAACATTAACGAAATAAGCAGCCGACCGTCGAGGGGGGAGAAGAAAAGGAAAGGAGAAATATGGATCTGTGTGTTTTTTCATCGACCCGACAACACGCCACTAAATTCAAGCAACCAGTCAGTGTTCAACAGGATGATATATTTACACCTTTGGTCAGGCATTTTTTAGAGCTAGCATTTTGTTTTCTCCACTATTTATTAGCTAAATTACCTTTGTCTCCTGCATGTGGATAGACATCCTCTATACATAACTTCTATGGGAGCTGTTTATTCTTTTGCATCTTTTTATACCGTTAGTTAGTTGTAGTACTTGGAAGATGTTTTTTCTCTAAAGCAATGTGCAACACTATTAAACAAAACACAAGCAACACTTCTAAACAAAACATGCTTTGCTAATTTATAGAAAAGTAACAAAAACATATTTTATGACATGTAAAAATATTACATTTCCTTTATATGTGCAACAAGGGCAAATCAGTCTAGGATAAAGAAACTTAATGATTAATGCTTAAATGTTTTAAATGGGTGGTTTTCAAGGTTATGAGGTAAACAAGAAAAAATGCAATAATGCTGAAACTACTTTCACATTTATGGCATATTGCACCGACTGACTCAAAGTGCAATCCAAGCGTGTAATCCTATTTTTATTTTCCTGTGAGTTCAGTATTATTTTTCATGCTTCAAGTCTTGACACCCACTTAGTTGTCATGATGTGGAGTATCCCTCTTTCCCTAAATGCTAACTGCCAAAGAGTCACCCAGCCAGCTGCACCGTTGAATTGGCCGCATTTGTACCAGTCACTCTCAACTACCTCTCCCCGCAGAGGAGGTAATGGAAGTGGCCAGCCACACATCTGCGGGGAACTTTTTGTCAGCGGCTTTTAGTTCCATACAGTAGATGCTGGCGTATTAGTCACATCGCTTTGCCTGGGAATCTTTGAGACGCGGTGATAAAAAAGAAGGCCATCATCCGCGGCTAATATAACTCAACAATAATGGCCCTCTCACTTCGGCAGCCTAACTAAGACAAATCGCACTGTTTTGAGCCCTTTTAGCACCCCCTCCGTCCGCCCAAACCCTGTTGCCAAGCACCGCGACACACCCCCCACCCCTCTCCACTTAACTGATTTCAAACGCAGCTCGCCGACGTCCCAAATGTGTCACACCTAACAAGGGCCGCTGTAAATTTAGGCTGTCGATACGTGTCAGGGCTCGTTCATCAGCGACGGCGGTGGTGGCTGTTCATCCACCCGCCTTCTCCCTCTCAGCTGTCCCCCGCCCCCCCAACCCCCCGACACCACCAATGCCCGCACCCCCCCGCTGTGCTTTTCACCACCGCTGCGTCCTGACTTTGCCCAGGGCTCTACCGCTCCAATCAGATCCCAAACAGCCTCTGCCCAGAGGCAAAGGCGATGAAAATCCTAATCTTGGCTGTGACCAGCAGGGCTTTTTTTTCTTCTTTCTTTGGATGGGAGGAAGGTGGTGGTGTTGGGGGGTGGGTGGGGGTGGAAGGGTGGGGGGGGTGGAGTAGTCCTGTCAGGTGGGGGTTGGCAAGGCTGATATCTGTTAATCGCATAACTGTCAGAGGAAAGAATGCCGCCCCATGATTTAAAAGGGGGAACTTGTGCGACACCACCTTCCTCTCAGCAAGAGGAGGACAATATTACAAAAAAGGTAAAGTCAGCCAGGCCCCCAGGCATTTGCATGCTTAATGGCCTCATATTAGCTGATGACACTTGGGGGAGGGGTGGAGTGGGGTGGGGTGGAGGAACGAGGTGAGTGTTGTTGCCATAACAGGAAAGCAGCACAGTACAGTACTGTCATCATTCCCGCAACAAACCCCAGGAGGAAAATGATGGAGCATTTCTTTCATTATTTTTGTGATAAACGGCGTGTTTTTCATTCTTTCATTATGTTTTCTTTTTTGTTGTTTCTTTTCCCCGCTTTCCCCAGGGACTGAAAGGTGACCCAGGACCGGAAGGTCGACCTGGCCTCAAAGGTGATAAAGTGAGTCAGAATGTTTATTATTTACAGCAAAGCACGCCAGAAAAGAAGGGACAGGGGACGAGGACAGGGAGCTGGCGGCACCCTTCTCCCTCCTCCCGTGGCCTTGTTGAGAGAACGTGGCATATTTCTCCCCAGCACTGCCGCGTCCCTCACCTGTCCTCTGTCTTCCCTCTTTTGACTCCTCTGAGCGTCCCTGTTTATTTCCTCTCTCATCCTCTCGTCTCCTCTCCTCTCCTCTCCCATCCTCTCCTCTCCTCTCCTCTGCTATCCTCTCCTCTCCTCTCCTATCCTATCTTATCCTCTCCTTTCCTATCCTATCCTTTCCTCATCTCTCCTTTCCTTTCCTCTCCTATGCTATCCTATCCCCTCCTCTCTCATCCTCTCCTCTCCCATGCTCTGCTATCTTCTCTTCTTCTCTCCTCTCCTCTCCTCTCCTCTCCTTTCTCCTTTTCTCTCCTCTCCTCTCCTCTCCTTTTCTCTCCTCTCCTCTGCTATTCCATCATCTCCTCTCCTTTCTTCTCCTATCCTATCCTATCCCCTCCTCTCCCATCCTCTCCTCTTCTCCTCTCCTCTCCTCTTCTCCTCTCCTCTCCTCTGCTGCTATCCCCTCCTCTCCCCTCCTCTTTTACCCTACTCTCCTTCCCTACTGCCTTCAGTCTGCTACTGTTGCATGTGCTTGATAAGACTCAGTGCAAACACCTTCATCTGTGGTTCTCTCACCTTGGCATGGTGGTGATGTGTGTGTGTGCGTGTGCGTGTGCGTGTGCATGTATGTGTGTGCGTGCCTGTGCATGTGTGCGTGCCAGTGTGTGGTGTATACACTCGTGTGTGTGTGTGTGTGTGTGTGTGTGTGTGTGTGTGTGTGTGTGTGTGTGTGCGTGTGTGTGTGTGTGTGTGTGTATGTAGGTAGATCAGCACACTGCATGCCAGCTTAACTAAGGGCTAACAGATGTGCAGTGTCATGTTCATACCGTATCCTCCAAAGTAAGGTTTGTGTGTGTGTGTGTGTGTGTGCATGTGCGTGTGTGTGTGTATGTGTGTGTACAGGTGTTTTAAAAGTCACCCTTGTCAAGCAAGGAGCCTTGGCCAACTACTTGCATAGTGTCACCTTTAAGACATGATCTTTTCACTGCCACTTCCCACTCTAGGCTATGGGGCTGGAAAGATTGAGACATTGGGCTATCTTGCCAGCAAATTTATTTTTGATCACAGGCCACTCCTGTCACTGGTATCTACTTGTGATTGATATGATTATGAAAATAGATGTTGTTTGGACTCAGACCCGCCCCGTCAAAACAGGATTCCACAGTCAAGTGCTTCTCATCTGAGGCGAGGCCCTTCTGTGGAGGTGTTGAGCAGCACACATTAAAAGCACTACTTTATACACATGTGCACGTGCAAGTGCACACACACACACTCTCTCTCTCTCTCTTACACACACACACACACACATACACACACACACATTCACAAATACACACACACACACACACACACACAAATGGACAGGTTGCTATTGCGCCCAACAGTTGTCCTGATTAATGTCTGAAAAGGCAGACTGCCCAAGCCCAATGGAACTTAACCCTTGACCTCCTGTCTGTCATGTTAATGCAGTCTCAGTAATGAAGTGGTGGGCAGTGTCCATATCCACTCAGAGACAATTGGACAAGGGCTGAAATGGAGAGGTTGCAGGCAGCACTAGCAGTCTGGCCAAGTCAGTGAGAATGAGTCATGACATCACACACAGTAGGGTGCTCTACAAACTTCAGAAATCAAACAGTGAACAAAGAACAGCGAGAAAAGCTCAAATCAGCATATCTTTTTACCCAGTCTGTTCATAGAAATACGCTTGTAAATGAGTTTCAATTTATAGGCAACTTAAAGAAACTGAGGATGTTTCTTTTCAGCAATTTTATTCTCAATCTCTCTTTCATTCTCTCTCTCTCTCACACACACACAGACACACACTTATGCCAGTGCTATGAGATTACTCTCGATTTACAAGGTGAAATGTTCTCCTTTAATTACCTGTCGTATCACCTATTTCTTTCATATCCCCAAACTCTCTTGTTGGATCTTTTTTGTTGCTTTGTTGCTGTTGTTGTGGTTGTTGTGTTTCATAGGGACTGTCTGACTGTGTGTGATTGTAGCTGTCCCAGCCTTGAAGCTTTCTTTCTTCTTTACACCAAACTCTTCTCTCTTCTCTGCTGGGACAAAGGGAAGGGACTGTTTGTTTGTATCCAAGCTGACAGAGGAAGGTAGACCTGTCGTGCTGCTCGCGCATGATGTAATATATCCCCGTATGTTGTCAAAAAGGCCAACTGGGGTGGAACTGATTCTGTATCAGACATAAGCTACTGTGACTCGGGGAGATGGATGTTGTTGCTAAATCCCTCTCCCATTTTACCTACCTCAGTGGAATATTGCGCCGGAGTTTTAAAAAAAACACCTTCGTGGAAATGAATTTGCACCTGCAGTACACACAGATGCTAAGTGGGTATTAGTGCTAGTGCCATAATAAGCTACTGTACCTTGCCTTTCCATTGCGGCATTCAGTGTTCTGGAAAATAAATAATGGAGAAACATTTAAAAGTTTTCTGCTCGCAAACTCTCTGCCCTCGCTTCCTGTGATTCAAACTGTGTTAAATTACGCCTTTTTCTCTTTTTTCAGGCCAGAAAGCAAGAAGCAGAAAAAAAATAATTAGGTCGCTCGCATTCATTTGGGGAGGGAGGGTGTGCTGTTGTGGAAGGTTTTAGAGTTTTTTTTTCTCCTCAGCTTCTCCTTGTAGTGTTTTGACATTGTCTTTAAGTGCAGGGCTTTGGGAGCAGGGTGTCTTGTGAGCTGCTGTTTACTCTGCTTGGCAGGCACAGGCCTCGTCCACACAGCTCACCTGACGTGTGACAGTTCCCAAACGCGCTTGTGCCGCGCTGCCTCTCGTTTTCTGTTATTGTAATAAAGCTTTTATCTTTTTTGTTTAGTTTGACCGTATTTATTCTCCAGGCCGCAGAGCTTTAAAGGCTCGTACCTTAGCAGTTAAGAGAGATGGCTGTAGCAACCCAAAATGTAATATCGGCCAATAACATAATAACTTTCTTAAATCTTATTACATTATTGGCTCCAGTTATTATATTGTCAAAGGTTTTTTTCAGTCTACACCAATAACGTAATAACCAGGCAATAATCTAATACTTATCACGTTATCGGCAAAATGTTACGTTGTTGGTTCAAAAATGTTATTACATTATTGGCAAGTCATTATGTCATTCATTTTAAATAGCCCAAATTATTACGTTATTGCAGTTATTACATTACTGGCTGTTATTACATTTTGGGTTGCTACAGATGGCACAGGTGTGTTGGTTATGGTTCTAATATTGGCCTAGCACCTGGGGGAAGGAGGAAGGAGCGTGGTACGGTACAAGTGCAAGGTGTGCATGTACCAAAATGTCAGAGTGATGACGTGCAGTGGTTTTTATTTCTCTGACCTTTAGATCTTTAGCGAGTATGAGCCATGAGCTTTTTCATCCATGTGTCAGGGACCCCTGAAATAGCTTTTTCTGCATTTATTATATGTGAAGTTAGGCTCAGCCAGTGTCAGTCCTGTTGTTTTTTTTGCTTTTAAACATCTACATTAGCAGACCTCACCAGCCCCATAGTGGTAAAAAAATCACCCACCAACAGACAGCACTAGTTTAGCAGATTGTCAGTATTATTTATAGTCACACAAATAATTCAGTTACTGGTGCATCACTGCTGCTGCATGGTCTTTGTGATGCCCAAAATCTGTTATAACTCACTATTATTTTCACTACAAATTGTGATGGAAGGTTTCAAAAAGCAGCCACAGCTTACCCAATATAAATACTAACTTAATAAATACTAATAGATAAATACTAACTGTGTGTCTGTATACATGTGCTACCACTGCAAAAAATTGCCCTACTTGGGACAAATGAAGATCCACTACTAACCCTGTTATAACTCTGTCATAAATATGTTAATGTTTTTAAGGACTTATGTTTTCAGAATACATTTAATCATACAAATGTAGCTGTTTCCTTAGTATCGCTGTGAATGATGTAGATGAGAAAAAAATCGTTATTTGTAATCCGACTCAAGTTCTCCGCATGACACTGTGCTGCATATAATCTAATTATTGCTTTATGCATGGCCTGTATCCACGCTTGTGTCCATGCTGTGTCATTGCTTTGACATGGTCTGTAAAGGGAGCGTGCAGCTACTGTACCTTCACTGACTGGGTGAGCCTGACACTCACACACACCTAGAACTAACTGCTTCTGCATGGTCAAGACCTTTCACTCCCTCAAGCATCAGGCCTGCCACAAATCTGCCAATTGTGTCTGCAGTTTGCCCCCACCTACCACCACCACCCCCACCCCCACCACCACCGCCCCACCCCCCAACTCCTGAAGCACTCCCCAGTGTTTTAGCTCAGTGTGACGCATGTTACAGTTTTCCTCGTATGCACAGCGTGCAGTGTGCTCCCACCCACTAGCGAGTGCTTTAAAACAATGCCTGACCTAATGTCTCTTGTGCTGTCTTACAGGGGGACATCGGTCCGCCTGGTCCTGCAGGATCACTGGTATGTACTCCCTGCCTCCCTCCCTCCCATCCGCTACCTCAGCTGGAAAAGAGGGGAATGGAGTGTGCACTGCTGTTTGTCCACGTGTGCATGAGAGGGGAAATCACCATTGCTCCTCTGCCCCATAAAATGACTGCTGTCAGGCCTCCACTCGCTCTGAGTCCGCAGCTGAAGGTGGTTTTATGGGGGGCTGGTTGGTCGAGCCGAAAGCGGGCTTTTTTGTCTTTTTTTTTTAATGCTGTTGAGCCACTCGATGGGCTGTGAAACATCTGGCACTCGCTGTTGGGAGGGACGTTAAGAGCACAGGTGAACACACTTGGTGTCACATTACCCGGCAGGTTCGCTCACGGAGTCACAGAGCCTCCAACAAGGACAGATGGAGTCAGTTGGCCAGTACAGTAGGCCGGATGAAGTTAGATGGATGATGAAGACAGTTGATCGCAATGTTTTTTGGCAGTGTTTTTTTTTTTTTGTTATTTTCAAGCAAATAGCTTACATTTCTGATGAATGTTAAAAGAAATTAATCACTAAAGAAAGGAAGGATGAATAAACAAATGAATAAATCTACCTCTCGCATTGCTCCAAATCATAACCCTTTTTACATTACAGTACATTACACTTCTGAGATGCTTCTGTGCAAAGTTACTTACAAAGAGGACATAAAAAGCTACAGATATGCAGAGGAACACAAAGTAAACAAAGGCATAGCAAAGTTAGTGCAGCCAGGGTACAGAACAGTGTTGGTGAGTGGAGGTTAGTTTTGTTAGGAAGGGAAGCACTCTCGGAAAAGGAGAGTCTTCACAAGCTTCTTAAAGGTCTAAAGGGATGGTCCTACTGTTGCAACAGCTAGTAGCCTGTTCCTTTATATTGTTTTTAATGTAACAGACCCAGGATATGTTCCATCTGTATTTTTTGCAACATGCGTCAGTACAGTATCGGCAACTTTTCTCCTGCTCTGACAACTTTTCTCCTGCTCTCCTGCTCTCCTGCATTCACAAACAACATGTCAGTTTCATTAGCTGGTAGACAGTAGCTGAGATTGAACCTTGTCCACCAGATTCTGCAGACTCAATACATTCGGGGTTGTTGCCAGAATATTCTCATGTAGCCTGCCATCGAACACCCTATACAGACATGCTTGACATGGAGCGCCCTGACACTTGAGATTACATCGGAAATCTATTCCAGAACACAAGGTGGTAGTTACCTGTGTGTGGAGCCGTCAGTCACTGTGGGGAAGCAAGGCATTGTTATGTGCTGAGGCGAGCAGACACCCGTCTTCCTGAACGGAATGCATTTGTCTTTCCTTCTGTCTAGCGCTGTGTGGAGCGGCCCGTGACAAGATTATGGTTTGCAATGTGAATGGGAATGCCATGCAGCTTTTTTCAGTGAAGTGGATTAACTGTTGGGGAAAGGCAGAGAGGCAGTGCATAAGTGCATATATAGCACGGCATAGATTAGCATAGCATGGTTTGTGACAGAAAGTACCTCTGAATGCTAATGGAAATGGTTAAGGGCTGTCATGCAGTATTTTTTGTTTTTTTGGGAAGGCAGTTCAGTTGAGGCGAGGTTGAATTGGCTCCTGTGCGAGGCAGTCTGTTCAGCCCGTCTCCCAGAGGACCCTGGCTATTCATCTGCAGCGTTTACGTGAGCCACGGGGGAGCAGGCGGAGAGAGGCACCCATTCGGCTCTGGTAATTGCGAACGCGGCAGGTTTTTTGTTTTTTTTTAACGCCCTCGACTTATTGTGTCGTAGCTATGCCCGACGACGGCCTTGAAAATTCACTTCTGCAAAGTGAATGAGCGAACATAAACACTCGTACAATTTTGTGTACTCTCAGGGAATCAGCCGGACCACGGAGGAGGCGAGACTGGCAGCGGGAGATTAAAAGTATAGCACGGATGGTTAGCTAATAACTAGCACATCATGAGAGTGGATGAGGCTGCCAGTTTAAATCAGTGTTTTGTTCCAGCCTCCTGCTCACTCCCCCCACCACCACCACCACCACCACCACCACCCATTCCTTTCATGTCACCCAGATGCCCAGTAAACCTATAGGGGAAACCTTGTCACGGCACAGAGCAGCTATTTGCTTGGGCTAATTTTACGTTTTACGAGCAGAGGTGTGATCACACCGATCTCCCTCCTGACAACAAAGAGGGCGACCGTCGTGTCACCAAGTCGTTGACACAAGAAAGTCCTGGCAGATGACAAGAGTGTGAAATGTTGCATGTGGACAATCAGACATGGGGGTGTGTGTGCGTGTGCTTTTCTGTGGCTTTCCATGAGGGGGAAAGGAATGCATGCATGCCTCCTTGAGTAAAACTCGCGAATGGTGTGTTTTTCAGTTATTTTATCATTGGTATCTCTGATGCACTTTTAAAATAGCTTGTCATTTGGGTGCTGTCAGTCTTGTTTACTGCGATGCCAAAGACTTGTCGATCTGTCCTTGTTAAAGTCTGGATTTTTAAATACCGCCTCCACCTTCGGGTCAATGACTTTCACATTCCGAATGCATGTAATGAACGGCTATTTTTGCCGTTGTTTCCGAGAAGTTGTCAGTATCTGTGAAGATGCCAGCTGATGAGAGACATCATGTGTTTGTCAGTTTGAAAGTCAGTTTGTGCGAGTTTGTGTGCATGTGTGTATGTGTGTGTGTGTGTTTGTATTTTTGTGTGTGTGTGTGTGTGTGTGTGTGTATGTGTGTGTGTCTGTGTGTGTGTGTGTTTGTGTGTGTGTGTGTGTGTGTGTGTGTGTGTGTGTTTGTGTGTGTGTGTGTGTGTGTGTGCGTGTGTGTGTGTGTGTTTGTGTGTGTGTGCGTGCGTGCATGCATGTGTGTGTGTCTCATGGGTGTGTCTAGTATTTCTCTAGTATGGCCTTGTGGACAGACAGCTTGTCTAAGAGGAAAGGTCATGCCCTCTGTCTAGTTTACCAGCACTTTGGGCTTTTAAATCTGTCGACGATGACTACGTTTCTATCAAATATCAAACATTCACGTGGCTTTCACCACCATCAAGCGGCATGAACAGATATTTTCAATCACTGTTAGTGAATGAGCTTGTGGATTAGTGTTAATGGTCCTAATTTCTGCTATTCTCTTCTCTTTTCTCAGTCTGAAATGAAAGGCCTAAAGGGAGATCAGGTAAAATAGACTTCACTTTTCCTTCTGCTTGAAATGTGTCTAATTTAATTAGCCGATGCTTTCAGTAAATGTTATCAAAGCTCAAGAGACAATCTGGTATAATCATTGCCTCAATTCATTTTGTCAAGTTTTGCCAGCGGATGGCTTATTTGAGTATGTGAAAGTATATTGTCAAATATATTGGATGTGCACTTGAAACCAACGTAAATGATTTCTAAAGAATCACATGAGGCACATAACATAATTCACAGCTGCACTTCCCACATTCCACATGTTCAATATAAAGGTGAACATCCAACATACATAATTGTAACATTTACTACTTCTGATGTCTTTGGCAGGGGTTACCAGGTCCTTCAGGGGAGAAGGTGAGTAGCTGAAACAAAAAACATCTTTTCCTGTAGAACTGCACCACTTCTGCTACCTCTAGCCCACTCTGTCATGCTGAGAACACCCAAAGGCCCAACAAAGTCACCAGTGCACAGCAAAACATACAGTACAGCTCGATATTTGTCATTGGGGTCTTAGTGTTTTTTTTTCATAGCAGTGGTGAGGTGTAAAATGCTCGCACACAGGCAGAACATGTCCTTAAGGGCCAGTCTGACAGTGTTTCCCTCTGTCCCTGTGTCCCCAGGGGGAGGCTGGCCTGCCGGGGCAACCCGGATCTCCAGGCAAGGAGGGCAAAAGGGTGAGTAAACGACAGCAGGCCAGTGTTTGTGTGGCCCCTGTGTGTGTGTGTGTGTGTGTGTGTGTGTGTGTGTGTGTGTGTGGGGTGGGGGAGGCAAGCGACAGCTGAGGATGTAAGGGCAGGGCGTGGGTGGGCCCTAGCCCACTGGCCAGCTTAGGGACAGAAGAGTTGAAGGGGGGAAGGTCGCCGATGTGTGCGCGTGTGTGTGTGTGTGCGCAAATCGGCGGGAGGAGGTGGGTTTGCGGTGGAGTGTAAGGGTGGGTCATGCTAATAGAATGACAATTATTACAAAGGCTGAGCGGCCGGGGGTCACGCTTGCCTGGCGTGACTGACAGCACACGTGGCGAAGCCCTCCAGGAGCCCTGTCCCCACGATGATTTAAGGCCCCAAAATGCGGGCAAAAAGAGGGGACAGAACAGATAGGGTTTCTGTCTTTGAAAACCACCACTGAGACCCTCTCCTCCTCTGTTTAGTCTGAAACTTTGAGACTTTGGCAGTCCTTCCCGGTTGTTATTGTTGGAGAGCACTGAGCATTTGTATGGAGATTTGAAGATGGGGAAATTTGATAGCACACTGCTGGGTGACGGGCGTTGTAAAGTGGGCCATGTTTCATTATTTGGGAGATTATGTTATCCATACTAGCAGCCCACTCAGTTATGTGAATGCTGGAACGGTGCCACCTGTTCACCTGCTCTGATCCATACACTTCCTGGCATGCTTGTGCAGCTAGTACTGCGTTGTGACCTACTTAGACCGCTAATTAATAACCATATAAGCACCCGATCGTTTTATTTGCATTCTTTATGGTAATTTCTTCTCCATGGTAACTTTGTGCAAGTGGGTGATTCTCATAGTTTAATGGTGGGAGAGGCTGCGGTTCGTCCCAGAGACAACGGAATTTGAGTGATACACAATACGCCTGACATCTGGTCTAAACATTTTTTCCCAGTGTTGGCCTATTCTCAACCGTCAGTGTACCCAAAACATTTCTTGAAAACATTTCTGGTGTGGCACAAATTACATACTTTGTATTAGACCTGAGGCCATGTAGCTTTCTAGAGTGGTAATAAAGCTTACTGTTTCATGTAGCTTTCCTTTCAACTAAGAAGTTGGCATATTCCTGCACAGAACTTTTTTTCAGTGAAAGCCTTTGGAAAAAAGGAAAAGTAGAACTCCATGTCACTGGGCCACAAGAGGCGTTTGACCTTTATCTGGCTGATCTAAACACAGTGTCAAATGCAAACCAAGTGATACAATTATAATTGGTGTGGGCTGCAAAAGGCTGTGTTGAGAATATACACGTTATGTTCTAATGGGTTTCTGCTTGGTGAAAAAGTGTTCATTAAAATCACAGGAGCCACCAGGGAATATAGTAGCAGCATTTATTTTCTTACGTGAATGAATTCGGAGTGGGTAGTTGGTGTGGCGAGCGAGCGAGCGAGGGAGTGAGCTTCTTTAGTGCCTGACACTTAAATTAACACCGAGTATGTTGTTTTGTTGGAGAAACACACAGCCCCACCTCTATTAATACCCTCTCTTTGATGAGTGGAAGGCTTCGCAGTGGCTGTGAATGCGCTAAAGTTTCGGTTTATTTTTAGCCCGACGGCCAGTCACATGTGGCCCCAGAGGTTGTTGACCAACCTGTGTCTTTGCGATCCCAGGGTGTATTTCGGGACGGAGGGACATGTATCGTTATCAGGGTGTCTCTTACCAGGGGCGCTGTGGGCGAGAGCCTCTCACCCAATTAGCATCTCTCACTCACGATTACATCGCGGCCGCTCTTGGCCCCTCTCCGAGCTGCCATCTTATGCATCTGGGTGGATCTGAGGAGCTATCCTCGGCCATTCTGCCACTCCTAAAATAAGCCATGGGAGAAGAGAGCCACCCTAAGAAGCACTGGAGCTGTCAAAATTGTCACGCCTCACACTTTTTTTTTTTCTTCTCGTACCAAAGTAGTCTGATCAATGGAATGACTGGGGAAAGTGTGAGTCACCCTTCTGTGGCAAGGGGTAATTTAAACCGAGGCAAAAGGACAGCTCCTGCCCCAGTGAAATATTTCTCTAATGTAAATTTGACAATCGCCGCAAATGAATTATTTCGGGGGAGGTCAGCGAGTCACCCACGCTATTACTGTCCTCGTGCGAACGGTTAATTAACGGTCCCATCGTCTTGGCACTGCCGAATCAGTCAAGAGGACAGGGGCTAGTATAACTTCTTAAAACAATAACGTGAGAGGCTCCATGCCCACGTAAACCCACGTTAATTACAGTGAGTGGGGTGGGGGAGGCGGAGGAGGAAAGGGAAGGGGAGTTGCACCTGGTTTAAATAATAATGCATTGCGCCTACATTGCACCAGAACACAGCATAAATAGTAATGCGAATTGCTTGCTTTCATCCATTATGAATACCATTGACATAGAATGGCAAGCAAAGAGAAGGACTTTGGGACTCACTATGACACACCGCAGGAGATCAAACAGGAAGAAGAAGAGGCAGGGAGGAAGAGGCGAAACACTAGCAGAAGAAAAATAAAAAAGAAAGGAAAGTCTCTTTTTGCCAATGGCGCCCCTTGTGAAATATTTATCAGTGTCTGTAATGATGTGCTAAGCCCATCGTTGTCACTGTGCATTTCCCATGCTCTACAGGATACCAGGCAGAAGGGAAGCATGTGCATATGTATGTCCCGTCAGAGGCAACAAGAACTTTTGGTGATTTCGCTAAAAACGCACCAGTTGGCATTGTCTGGACAGCAGGATGGCAATTAGGCTGAATAATACCATTCCCATCCCACGGCAGCAGCCAGCCAGCCTTACAGTGGAACAACAATCTGCACTCAGATGAGAGAGAGAAAAATGTGAAATTGCTCATTGTAAACCCAACCAGCCCCCCCCCCCCCCCCCCCCCCACCGCACCCCCACCCCCTTCTTGCAAGCCAACCTCCATGCTGGAAATGTTCATCACCATGTCATTTGCCTGAGACAGGGGAGTCACACATGCACACAGGATTGGGCAGCGCATCAACCTTGCTCAGAGCCAAAACATACAGTACAGGAACATGGTCTTTTTTCATGTTCTGCCAAGGTGTCCCAGCCTGCTTTGCTGTGCCGGCTGGCACTGGATGGTGTGTGGGCCGAGCTCAGACATGTGTTCACTGCTGGGCAACGCCAGTGGGCTGCGGTGGATTAATAGATATCAGCTTAAAAATATTCACAGCCCTGGTTAGGGTATGGCGGAGAGCCTTGCCATGGTATGCTAATTATGCAACGAACAGGGCCTTCTTCATGCTAGATGTTTACGGGGCACGGAGTGCCTTCAAGACAAGCGTGTTGACATTTCGAAGTTGCCCTCGAAGCTACTGGGGTTAATCTTTCAGTGGCAAAAAAACAGAAATGAGAAAGTGGTTGTGTTTTGCTTTATAGCAATGCAAGTCTTCATAAATTGTTTATGCAAATATTTTATTCTTTGGCTTTGAAGTTTATTGCGAGAAGGAAAATGTATATTTAAGTATTGCATTTGAAATGCACTTTAATCACCCGCAGACATGCAGGAAGGCAATGGCTTATGCAGTCCTTATATGGTTGCATTTTTGAGGCCTGGAGACCACATAGCCTCCATGAGGTCTGTGTATATGTTCTTTCTGATCCCCCTAAAGTGGGTTAAAGAACAGTTTGTGAATCTCCAACAGAGAATTGTGCACCTTATCCACTTGCAATCCTGATGCACCTCCATACGCCATGCCAGCTCTGGACCTTTAATATAAACACTAAATGTAGTGTTTTGCCTTAATTTAAAACACTACAAATGTTTGTTTGGCCTGTGGCTATCTAGAGGGAGGGACGGGGTGACAGTGGCTAAGCTTGGCAGTGCCATTTGTTACCACACTTCATGAATTTATTCTGTGGTTGATTGAGCATGCCTGGTGCATCGTGCTGAATGACTTCACACACCTGGCACTTCAAAGAAGGTGCTGCATTTGGAGCAAGAGGTTAGCACAGCATTTGAACTCAGATCTGTAGAGGGGGCAGAGGTGATCGGCCAAGCCCTGAGGCCTGTCGCCCTGTGGTATGTTCCCCCTGTCATAGGGGACATTAGGAGAAGTCAGGGTGAGGATCCATTGTGGCATGTAACAGGGGCAGGAGCAGGGGTCAGCGTGCAGGAGCCTGACAATGAGACACGTGCCTGCTGTACACGCCTCACCTCTTCGCAGACAGGCCGGGTTTAAGAGAGGCTCTGGCCAGTCTGACCCTAAAGTTTGAAGGACAAAGAGCAAAGGTGAAGGGTCAAGGAGCAGTGGGCAGAGTGCAGGCCTTGTGTTGGCATACCACAGAGCTCTGTCCTCAGAAGCACCATACAAGATTGGCTTGCCAAGAGAGCAACCATGTTTGGATTGGAGGGGTTTAGGGGGAGGGTTGTATGGATTTGGATGTAATCAGAAAAAGGCAGTGATGTATAAAATGTATATGAACTGCTTAGTATGCAGTAGCCTTCAAAATCACCAAGGTGTCTTACTATGAATAATGAAGTCCACAGCAGAACTGCCAACTTTAACATATTCATGAGCAGACAGCTTTACGTATATTTTTATGGCGTGTTTACATCTGATATTTTGTCCTGCAGCTTTTCTGTATCAGGAGACTGCTCAACTGAAACATCAATTTCAGCCAGCTGGTGTAGAATTGATTTACCTTAAACATTTATAATCATTAAAATCCTCTGAAACAGATGGAGATTAAATAACTGCACATCATAAGATGTATGCTATGGAACCAGAGCCGTGTAGTGCAATATGTTATGCTTTCAACATTATGTTGAAAGCTGTATGAAAAGACATACAGCTTATTAGCCCATTGAAGATGTCTATGGTGGTGGTGTTATGGTTGGCAGCGTTGTTGACTGTGGCTGATGAGTGGTGTTTGGGTATTTGGAAGATGATGATAATGGCATACAGTGACATGATGTGCATTACTGAAATACAGAGTACAGAGCTGTTTATAATAATAATAATAATAAGAAGAAGAAGAATAATAAGAATAATAATAATAACAACAATAGTTATCGTCATCACCACCACTGTCATCGTCACAATCATCGTCGTCATCATCAGCATCGTCATCATCATCATCGTAATACAGTGGTCCCTCGCTATAATGTGGTTCACCTTTCGCAGATTTTTTTTAGCGCATGCTTTTTTTTTACAGGGCATTGTGTTCTGCGCCCTGATTGGCTAAGGGACTGTAGAACATTGTCAATCAATCTCCTGTACAGTGCAGAATGCGCTCAGCTTGTAAAATTTACATAAATCTTCCATCGCTAGCTGTGTGACTCTGAAGTGCTGTATGTTTGCAAGTTTGAACTTTGAGAGTAGAAGAGAGAAATGTGAGAAAATGTCAATGCCTGTCTGAGAAAAGTGTATAAAGTGTGTAGTGAGGGGTTTTACAGCCTTAAAACATCTATAATAATTGTAAAAAAAATTAAGCTGAATAACGAGGGACCACTGTGATATAGTTCTGTTTTTATTGTACAGTATAATGGGATCCAGCGCTGTTTGTAAAACATGCAGGGCTAAAGCAACATACAGTATTTGCGGGCCTAATGACACTGACTTTACATTCTGTCTCCATAATGACCAAGTTGAACAATGACTAATTATATAGCCTTCATCTAATTATAGTATCTATAACGTTTGACTGTAAACCATCACGTTTGAAAAATCCCTTTGGTAAGAAAAGCCCCCTCAAGAAATCCAACCTCAGGATGATATTAATTGCAGTAATTACAGTCAATTAAAGGTAATTTGTATCTATAGACCACTCCTGCTGAAAATACCATTTAACCACAGTCTCTTCTGTCTTTCCTTCATGCTTCCTTTAATGCTCTCCGAGCCCTATTCAAGCGTACACAAGCAATTACCGCTCAGTGTGTTGTTACTGCCCAGAGATAGCGCACTGAACCGATGGCTAACCTCCTATGACCCTTTTTCGCTTTGACAGGGGTCTAGAGTCCCAGTGGGTTCCTGCCCCCACAGTTTCAGCCTTATCGAGTACAAACAGAGAAAAGCGCTAATGATTAGCCAGGCGACTGTGTTCATTACAAAAGAAAAAAAAAGAGGTGGTTTCAAAACAAAAAAAAGAAGGGTTTGACGTCGTGGGCCAGCTCTTTAGGTCAGAAGAACATTTTCTCATGGCGAACGGCGAACGTGGACGAAAAGGCGGCAGCTGGGGAGGAAGTTATGACGGGCTGAGAGGGCTGAGAGCACCAGTAAGAGAATATGGCCCCGGCGGAACGCGAGGGCCCGGCAGCCGTGGGATCAATTTAAGCCCGTCCATAATTGATGGGAATCGTTGTGCCACGGTGCTGGAGAAGGCGTTCCGCCACTGCTGCTGGAGCTTAAGTCCCGGCTCAGGGCTCGCATGTGGAGATGGACGTGTCTTTAGAGAGCACGGCGCATCTCCCCACAGACAGATATCAGCGTGCCAGAGCGAGAGAGCAAACGTGTGAAGATTCATGTCGGAGAAACGCATGACAGCACAAAGTTACAGTCCTCCTGCATAACATCATTCTTCACAGTCATGGCTGCAGGTTTTTTTTTGTATGCCCATAAAAGCTATTATCTTTTACAATGTCACACTGAGCCTAGGGAAACTGAACCAAGGTAGATAGGTGCACTTGATCCATGAAACATCTCATTTGTTTTTACTGTACTTAGTTTTTAAACATGCACTGCAGTACAATGGAGTTTTAATCAGATAAAATAAATGTATTGAATTGCTGGATCATACCCCAAATGCTCATTTCAGTCCCTGTTTGTTTGTATACATCGCACTTCGGACAACAGCAATGTGTTTACTCACAGATTAAGCCAAAGTTGTGTTGAAGTCCAAATAATGGGGTGTTACACAGAACTGTGTGTCTGAATGAACTGGTAAAAGTGTCCTGGTGTGGACTGGGGTGCGGATGGTAACTGTATCTCACTCTATGTGAGCTTGTGGCTTGTAGCTGTGTTTATAGTGGACTATAGCTAGACTCCTTTGTGGAATGATATGACCACTCAGAAGCAGCTGTGTCTGTGTGTGTGTGTGTGTGTGTGGCTATGAAATTAGAAACGTGCACTTGTCTCTTTTTCTCTCACTATAGGTTTAGCGTTCTCTCATTCTCTCTCTCTCTCTCTCTCTCTCTCTCTCTCTCTCTCTCTCTCTCTCTCTCTCTCTCTCTCTCACACACACACACACATACACACACACACAGACACACACACACACACACACACATTCACACACACTCACACACACACACACACACATGCACACACACACACATTCACACACACACATGCACACACACACACGCACACACACACATGCACACACACACACGGACACACACAAAATCACATACAAACACACACATGTGACTGACATACACTAACACATGTCGCCTCGTCACACGTCCTGTGACTCCTGCCCCATACAGCACAGACTAGGATGTTGGGCGATAGTCTCTTGTGTCACATTTCACCACGTGCTGAGGCACTTATCCTCCCAGAGTGACCATACACACACATGCATACATACACAGACAATTTATGATGAGCAGTGGATTTAATTTCAACATAGACACACACACACACACACACACACACACACACACTTATGCAGCACACCCCAGCGTGTCAGTTCCTGTGGGCACGCTGCATGTCGGCAAGGTCTGTCCAAGGTCACAGCGAGGTGTGGCTTCTCACACAGAGTGACAAAGTCATCACAGCGTCCTCCAAGAGCCAAGTCACTTTTCCCAGCAACCCAATATCACTCAACCCCTTACAGCGTTTTCTGCTCATAAAGAAATCCCCCCCTAGTTGATTATGGAGCTAAATCTGATTCGTGACAGCATGGCATCTGTTTCTAACTTGGCTTGGAACCACTTTCACCTGCACTTATGTCTCTTCTGAGGAATGAGTAAAAAAGAAAAAAGAAAAAAGAAACGCCTGATGTGATTTGATTCACCTCGCTTCGATTGTGGCAGCCAGACACCAGTCATTGTCACCCACTGACAGTATCGAGTCTGTTAAATTTAAGAGAGGCAGCTCGGCGCTGGAGATTAGCAAAAAGACTTATGGCTGACACAGGAGGCGGCGGAGGCAGCGGACGGCGTAACTGGCAGCCAGGTTTTTTATTTATATATTTATTTTTCTCCTGTGCAGGTCAAAAGAAACACGGCTTGATATTTGGCCGCACATATGCCACTGACCTCCATCCCTTACACCTGTAGAGCGGGGTTATTATCCAAATGGCCTCCCGTCAATATTCCCCCATTACTGTCGAGACCTCACAGAGGAAGAGGGCACGGGATTATTTATAGCATCCACGCATGCATGCCCCATCTGCCACTACTGAAAAAGAGAGGGAGAAAAAAAAAAGAAAAAAACATTAAAATGCACCATTACCTTTCTATGGTTATCTGCTTCAGGAGATTCTAACTGTAGTGTGAAAGTAGATATATTTTACAGCAGTAAACATCTAATGTGGTCACGGGGGATGTGGGGATGAGGATAGGGGGTGGGGGTGGGGGTGGGCGGAGGGGGGGTCTGTGCAGAGAGAGAAGAATATCCATCAAGAAAAGACAACATGGATGACTGGCTAATGTGACATTCCTGCGGGAGGGGCAGTTTGCTCTGCATGAGGTATGAAGAAACCGACCCCCCCACCCCCTCACAGACACATACACATTTACACACACACATACACACACGCACGGATTGTTGGCACAGATGCTAACGTCACAGTTTTTGCAAGAAGCTTCACTCCATTTGCGTTTTCGCTCACACACTAACACAGCTGGCACAGCCGGCCCAGAGCTCCCTTCTCTCCCATGACCCTCAGTCCTCCATTTAAAGCCGCCACTCTTACTAGTATGCACACGCTCTGTGGGTTATTTACAATATGCTGTGGCCTCCTGGTGGAGAGAAAGAGACAGAAGAAAAGAGAGAGACAGAGAGAGAGAGAAGGAGAGAGAGAGAGACAGTGAGAGAGAGAGAGAGAGAGAGAGAAGGAAGGAAAGGTGATGCGTCCTTTAAGATATGATTGCTGTGGTTGCCCTTGCGCTGTGGCGTTTGTGGCCTCGCCATTTATTTTTTTTTCACGCTGGCCTCGTGTGATGGTTGGGGGGGGGGGTCACAGGGGGATCAGCAGAGGGTGGATGTGGGGACGCTGGGGGACTTACAAAGGGGTCCCAGGAAACATTAGGTGATCGCTTTGGAGCCCTTGGCATATGCAGATAACCGTTTGCGCTTATCGGCATGTGGAAGGCATAATCCACAGCTAACGCTTTGTGGGATGGGTGCCGTCGCCCCACGCTCCAGGAAGCACCCGTGATGGTCACGGTGACCGGGGCGACAGTGGAGGAATTTGTGGGGGTCAGCAGAGCTCACAGCTGAGATTTTACGGTGAGATTTACACTTCACTCTGGGCCCTGCACCATTGACAGCACAGCACAGAGAGGAGAGGAGAGGAGAGGGTGTATTTGTGTGTGTGTGTGTGTGTGTGTGTGTGTTTTGTGTTTTTCTGTGTGTGTGTG
>CM050204.1:6910000-6935000 GCA_027475355.1 Coilia nasus | reverse complement strand
AAAAAAAGCAAAAAAAAAACAGATGCACCCCTTGGAGCTGTAGAAGAACGAAAAACCACCCCGACTTATTTTTGTCTCCATCCACCCCCCACCCCCCCACCACATCACGGGTTGCTGTCCACAGCAGAAACAATGGTTTTGCCTCTGTTCACCACCGACGGAAGCTGGGTGGTTGTTCCGCCAGAGGGAGGGAGAGTGTCCTCGGCTCTTTGGCAGGGACAGCTATTTCGGTCACAGCACAGCACAGCACAGCACAGCACAGCACAGCACAGCACAGCAGCCGGCTGAGCGGGCTAGCAGAGTACGGGAGAGGAGACTGAGCTGGAGGAGACGAAGGCTAAGCTGAGCTGAGCTGAGCTGGAGGGAAGCCCAGCTGCCGGTGGCCAGACACAGACCCACACTGGTGAGGGTGTCCGAGGCAGAAACCACAACCACACACTCACACTAATATACAAACACACGCGCGCACGCACACACACTGCCTCATACACACACACACACACACACACACACACACACACACACACACACACACACACACACACACTGCCTCATACACACACACACACACACACACACACACACATACTGCCTCATATACACACACAGACACACGCTCCCTAATACACACAGGCACACCGTCACACACACTGTCTCACACACACGCACACACACACACACACACACACACACACACACACACACACACATGGACATACACTCACACAAGAACACAATCACACACACACACACACACACACACACAGAAAGACATACAAATACAAACTCACATCCACAGACACTCACCTAAGTACACATCCACTTACACACACACATACACACACACACACACACAAACACACACACACACACATTTACAGATGAGTACAAATCGTGAAGTGAAGCTGGAAGCAATTAGGAAATTCATTAATGACTGTGGGCCCACTTGGCACCTCTGGTACAAAAACGGTCTGTGAGCAAAAGCTTGTTTGTGTGTGTGTCCCACGTCGCCAGGCCACTCTCACATAAGTGCACATATACTCACACACACACAGACAAGTACACAGACACACACACCAGGGTAAGAAATTAACTGCAAAATGTGAACTTACCAGCCACTTTAAAGTTCACAAATAAATGCTACTTTGTCACTTTCATATTTTACCAGCATTTGATGCTGGTAGGTGTGAATTTCCACATACACACACGAGAGAGAGAGAGAGAGAGAGAGAGAGAGAGAGAGAGAGAGAGAGAGAGAGAGAGAGAGAGAGAGAGAGAGAGAGAGAGAGACACACACAGAGACAGAGACAGAGACAGAGATTGTGTGTGTGTGTGTGTGTGTGTGTGTTGCCAGGTTTGGACACCGTGTGCGCATCCCTCCGGCCCCATATGCGTAAATGGAAGCGGGTGGCTAAATATCGGTCCGCTGCTGCTCGCCCACGTAAAGATGCAGATTCATGTAATGGCATTAGCACTCTGTAAGAAGTCTTATCAGCTGTTAGAGTCAATTAGCTCTTAAAGTCCATCACAGGAGATTCGCAGATTCGAGGAGTCTCAACCTCCATGAAAGAGGAAGAGAGAGAGAGAGAGAGAGAGAGAGAGAGAATGAGGTAGGAGAAAGAGAGATAGAGAGAGACAGAGAGGGACAGAAGAAGGAATGGAGAGAAAAATAGAGGCATTTTTGTCTCTGCTTTAGAAGGGGGTTAAGCTCAGCTTAGGTTTTCATGCGGCCTTTTTTTCCACAATAGTTATTTTACATCTTATGAGTAGAAATAGTCTGCATTGTAAAAGACTCCTTTCTCCTTTCTCTTCTGTCTCACTCAGTCTTAGGCACACATGCACACACACACATTCATATCCTCTATCTTTCTCGCTTTCTCTCTCTCTCTGTCTCTCTTTCTCTGTCTCTCTTTCTCTCTCTCTCCCTCATTTTTCTCGCATATTTTCTCTCTCTCACACACACACTCCCACCTACCTACACACACACACATACAGTACACACACACAAACACACCAACGCAATCTGCACACAGGAAGGCAAACCACAATGTGCAAACATATCCACCATGAAACTTTTTTCCCAGAATTCCTCCAAAAGATATCTATTTTTGGAGTCCAGCCAGAACATTTATGCAGTGCCGATGTATGCCACCCTCTCCTTGGCTCCATTCTTTCTCCATGCCTCCTCCTCTCTGCAGCTCCCTTCTTCCTGCAAGCACGGCATTTCCAAACACGAAACAAGTTCGCCACCTACTGGTCAGACAAAAACCCACACGAATCCAAAAGCTCCCGGTAAGCGCCTGTCTTTGCTCAGAGCCAGCGATGATTGAGATGGGAGCCGGGAATGAAAGCATTCACGGAAGGGTTAACTGTCAGCCATTTTAGTCCTATCCACGCATTCCTGAGTGTCAGTCAGAGTGAATATTCTGAATTTCTGTCTTTCTTTCAGTGGTGCCAGAGAGTTGGTGATTGCCTTGTGTGATGCCCAGGGCACGAGGAGTGGGGGTGGGAGGCGTGTTGGTAAGCTGTTTTGTGAGAGGCTGCCAGGCAGCTGTCGGCTTTAGCGTTTTTTGCCCTACCCTAGCCGCTGCTCTTTAAAACCACGCACACCTCCACCGTCTCCACCACCTCCACTCTGCCCCAGTAAACAACTGGAACAAATCCTGTTTTATTGAGGTTTTTCCAAGTAGCAGGACTCACTGTGAGCTTTGGCATTTTCATGATGGTGTAGAAATGGGGGAGGATGTTGGCAGCGGGGCAGTCAGCATGTGTGTTTTGGGGCAGAATGGGCAGATCGGGCAGTCAGTAATGGCGGCATGCCCCACATTCTCACACCAGATAGAGGTTGCGCCCACCAGAAGCAGAAACACGGCCATCAGCTGCCTCCTCCACCACCACCATTTCTCTTCCAAACGTGATCTATTAGGCTTAACCTCCAGCCCGCTATGATTTTCTCAAAGAGAAAAAAAATCAATGGCTCTGACTCACCAGCCTTCTCCCCTGTCCTCCCTTCTTCTATTCCTACCTTTAGTCTCCTCTCCTCCCATATCCTCTTCTCTCCTCTTCTCTTCTCTCCTCTTGTCTACTCTCCTCTGCTCTACTCTCCTCTTCTCTGCTCCTCTCTTTTTTTCCTATCCTATCCTATCCTATCCTATCCTATCCTATCCTATCCTATCCTATCCTATCCTATCCTATCCTATCCTATCCTATCGTATTCTATCCTTACCTTTTGTGTTCACATTTTTCCATTAAACTTTTTTTTTACCATCTTTTTTTCTCACATTCTTACCTCCTCTTTTTGTAGGAATACTGATATAATTGCTAGGGTTCACTGGCATTTAGGTAAATTTAATTGAGGTTTTTGCATATTTTTATCACTGCCATTGTTCTTCTCTGGGAAATGAATAGAAAAAAGAGGCTAACAGATTAGTCACCCAGTGTTAACTCCACTGTTGGATCCATTAGCCTTTTTCTTTAAAATAAATTGTTTACCAAAAAGTAATTTGAGAAGAGTGAATGCAGTTGGTCTGATGTTTGTAGTGAGAAATGTCTGGAGGTCAAGGAGCAGTGCTGCTATGCTTTCCTTTTTTTCCCCTGTGTGTATTTTCAAATAGCTGTAATGCAACAGTGTCGTGGAAGTTCTGAGATGTGTTTTGCAGGATGCGGAGAGATTGTGATTCATGTTGGGCTAAGCCAGTGGGAGAAAGAATTGATATGTCTCCCTCAAGACCCTCCCTCAGAAAGTTTTGCTGCGAGCCAAGCAAAAACAAGTTGTGCCTGATGGAGGCAGACACATCTGCACAGGGGAGCAGGGATGACATTTCGGAATTAATCTTAATTATTGCAATTAATTAGCAATGTTTGTCTGCCGCCGGTAGACGGTTAGGGTAATTGCAGGAGTCAGGGCATAATGAGTGCGCTGATAGGAAAGGTTAGCCAACTGTTTTTTTTCTGAGTAAGAGGACGTGGAATCAGAGGCATCCATTTTATAAGTTATCTCTCAGCTGCGAGGTCTTCTTCGTCTGTTGTCGCTTGAAAGGGCATGTACAGATAAAAATGCCATTCTAAGAAAGTTGGACACCTTTTTATCATTATGTCTTGGCCCTGATTGTGTGTTCATAGAGGTGGACACTTCCTCTGTTGTGCCAACCCTTAAACAATGGGTGGGTGGGGGACAGTGGATTCAAAGGACGTCTACTGTAAGAATGCTGCTATTCCGAGAACCTGCGTGTCTCGTGTATGCAGTAGGCCATTGTGACACAGCCAAGAACTACACACACACACACACACACACACACACACACACACACACACACTTTATCCATACATACTGGAGTTCCAGCCTCAAGGATGCAACAAGTACACACAAGCTGGTCAATTCAGCATCGATCTCACCTCTCACCTTCACCTTCCCCCCATTTCACAGCCCTTGACTGCTATCTCCTGTCATCGAGCTCTACACGTTGCACATGCATAGGGTGGATGTTCAAAGGGGCTGCATGTGTGTGTGTGTCCAAATTCACAGTCAACAACCTTTTGTGCTGCTGTGCTGTTGAAAAGCTGCAGTTTGCTAGGGAAAGCTCTGGCACGGTTGTCCTAAAGACCTGTCTCATTTGCTGTGGAGTCCAATTAAACTGATCTCCAACTGCCGAACAGCTGCCAGGTTCTCTCACTTATCTGAAGCCACTGTGGTAATGGAGAAGTTTGAGTGGAGGGACCAATTGGGTGTTGATACCATCTCCATCTCCATCTCCATCTTCTCCAGCTTCTTCGGCACTCTTTGGCTTGGATCTTTGCCGGCAGTCTAGCTCTTCGCTTGCCCCTGCTGCTCTTATTTTTCCCTGCTGAGCCTGTCGCTCACTCTCCTGTCTGCTAACATTTTCACAGCTCTAACTGCGAGGACAATCTTCTGGCAATTTCCTGTCCGGCTCACACCAGCAGTGCCAGCCTGCAATTTAGCGGCTGCAGTTGAAGATTTTCTTCTTCTTCTTCTTCTTCTTCTTCTTCTTCTTCTTCTTCTTCTTCTTCTTCTTCTTCTTCTTCTTCTGTTTTTGTCTTATTCTTCTTTCTTTCTTGTTGTTGTTGTTGTTGTTGTTGTTGTTGTTGTTCTTCTTCTTCTTCTTCTTCTTCTTCTTCTTCTTCTTCTTCTTCTTCTTCTTCTGTTTTTCTCTTATTCTTCTTTCTTTCTTGTTGTTGTTGTTGTTGTTGTTGTTGTTGTTGTTGTTGTTGTTGTTGTTGTTGTTGTTGTTGTTGTTGTTGTTGTTGTTGTTCTTCTTCTTCTTCTTCTTCTTCTTCTTCTTCTTCTTCTTCTTCTTCTTCACGTCTGCTGCTGCTGCTGCTGCTGCTGGTGTAACAAAAAACACAGTCATGAGATCAGTAGTCTTTTCTGGACATAGCATTGGACTAAGGCTGCCGGAGCTAAGTAAGTAAGGAGGGCCCAACTATAATTATGTGTGAGATGGCAGGTGCATGTCTGACACTGCGGCTGCCGATTCAATTCAATACTTAAGTGGCATGCAATGTGTGCAGGTTGCTAGGGATTGCTTTAGTGTGCTCATTACCAGAAGACAGAAAAACACATAACAAACATGAATGTTAGGATGTCAGGTTAGAGTGACATGTGCAGACATGAACTGTACAGAATTACAGTAATATAATAAAACGGAGTGCCCTGGATGGCAAACCAAGAGGCGGAAATGTGAGGTTAAAATGACATGTACAATATGCAACAAATATGATACAAGGAGTAACGCTTAAAATGAAGAAAAAGAAAATAATAAATGCTGCATAAATTATACATGCTCATTAGAGCAGCCTACTTTCATAAGGTGTTGGTGTAAAGTAGGAAAGCTGTTTAGGGACTTAAGGGCTCTGCAGTCTGTACTATTGAGAAAGTGTGATGTTTTGGATGTTGTGGCTCTTAACCTTCTACTTGATGGGAGGATGCTGAGAGGGAGTTGGGTTGTTTGTGTTTGATCTTGCAGGATTTTCAGCCCTTTCAGACAGATTCGGGTCTCATAAATGTCAGAGATGTAGGGAAGTTTACAGCCAATGATCTTAGTGCAGACAGGCAGTGCAGACTATCCTGGCCAGTTGCATCCTCTGCTGGACAGTAAAGTTGCCATACCAGACAGTGATGGAGAATGTAAGAACACTGTCGATGGCAGCTTGGTAGAACTGCAACCTCCCTCTTACAGGTCACCCCCAAAGTTCCTCAGCTGGCGAAGGAAGAAGAGTCTCTGGTGTGCCTTTTTAGTGATTCTAGTGAGGCTCTCGTCCCATTTCAGGGAAGATTCGATTGTTGTGCCTGGGAAATTGAAACAGCTATCCATCCTTAAAATGGTGCTGAACTGCAGCAGTTTGAAACAACTAAGAAACATTGTGAAATGTGAGCCTCGTGAATGCACAGTTGTCAGACTCCTTAAAGCTATTTTGTGCACTAAAACCATTCTACCGAGGTTGACTAGGTGTTTATAGCAGAGCGTAAAATAAATTGCGGTGGTAATGTTATTAAAAAGCATCCCTGAAAGTCAGTAATTGTGATTTAATCATGTTAAACATCAGATAGGTACTGGAGAGATTTGTGACGGTGCTTACTGTTGTTATTCAGGCGTGAAGCACTCAAGAATACAGCAGGTCAAAATAAAACAGGGGATACATGTTGTGGAGAGTGGGGTAACATGAGCTGTGCTGTAGTCAGGTGGCCCTATAGCTTGAGGGAATCGGAGACAGGGATAAAACCGATGCATGCAAGACAAGGTCAGTATGTGTAATCGGTTGAAACCTTAGCTGTGTACATAAGTGAAATAAGTGACAAAATGTGGTGTCCTTGTGGCTTGACTTCCCCTATGAGTAAGCTGATCTGATCTTGGCCTGAGCATCTACTATTATATTAACCCGATTATTATGTTCAATTCTAAAGCTAAGTTTATATAATTACAACTCCCCCATTCAGTTCAATTTATTGTTGTTCATAACTTAAACACTGACACTGATTTGCCCAGTGTTCTGGAAACAAACTATAGTTTGCCAAGCCTCCACAATTAAGAGGAACATCCTCAGATTATATACTTTTTAATTTCAGTACAAACCTAATTAGATGGGGGATGGGTGGAGAGTACGGTACTAGTTTTGGCTACAATCTTACATTTTGTGACTTCAAATGCCAAACGTTAAACTAAACTAAACATGTAAGTAGAAGAAGTTCAGGTGAATCAGAAAATATACTCACTCCAGAAACTGCCCTATTATGTCCTTCAGACACCATTTTGAAGACAGCGCTTAACATAGCAGCAAGAGCTACACTTTTACTAATTTAGTTTTATGTTTGTCACTCTACCTGTGTATTCATTTATTATTTATACATTTGTTGATAGGGAAATCACATATTAATGAACAAAAGTGTAAAATACATAATGTAAAACTTTTTGAGTTAGCATAATTTCTAAATGTCATGAGTAGCCCCCAGTTCCCCAGCATACAGTAAACTTTGATATGTCACTTTTGATTGACTTGTCTTTCACACACAGTCATTTTGGTCTCCACAACAAGATGTAGAATGCATACTAAATTTACATGGGTCACATGACAAAATTGTGAATGGTTGCCCAGAGGCAGATGGTTGGTCAACTTATCCACCAACTCATCTTACCCCACTCTCCCTTATGTGTGTGTGTGTGTGTGTGTGTGTGTGTGTGTGCTTGTGTTCCAATGTGTGTTTGTCATTGGGATTTGTATTTCCTGAAATGTGTTTGCACAAGTGTGTCTGTGTTTATTTATTTGGGCCCGTATCTCACTGTGGGTATGTGTGTGTGCACGCATGCATGTGTGTGCCTGCGTGTGTGTGTGTGTGTGTGTGGGTGTGTGTATGATGTGTGTGTGATTTCTGAGAGGGGACAGTGAGCTGGTACATGCTTGCGTGCACGTGTCTTCCCCTCCGTGCAAGGCAAGGATGAGATGGACTTTAATGGTGCACATTACCAACAGCCCCGCTGGCTTATCGAATGACCCCGCCTGACAGAGGAAGTGTGCGTCTGGCGGATTACTGGAGCTTTTCAAATGCTTGATCTCCTCCACTGTCACCACAGCAAAATAAAAACCCTCTTGCCCCCTGCCCCAACCCCTCCCTTAGTCTTTGCACCCACCCTGACCCCACCACCCTACGCCAACTCAGCCTTACTTCATCCACCCACCCCCTCCCCATCTAATTCATCCACCAGTCTCTCCACTTTTTCCCTATGAGGCAGTGCTGACATTTTAACCCCCTCTGCCCTCTCTGACACCCCCCACCCCCCACACACACAAACATCAACACACACACACACAAACACACACACTTGGTGGAACTGTTGACATTTGGGCGCGGGATTATGGCGCGGGCTCACAAGGTGCAAGCTGCGGGATCCGTCGTGTTTACTTGCTCTTCGGACTTTTTGGCGCGGAGGACGCAACATGGAAACACTCCTCTCGTTGCGATGGCCGGCACGCCAGCCTGTCTCAGCTTACGCCACACGCAGACAGGGGGTTGGCGTGTGTGTTCGGTGTGTGTGTGTGTGTGTGTATGTCAGTGTATGTGTCTGTGTGTGTGGATGTGTGTGTAAATGTCTACAGACAAGAAACTGGATCGGAGTAGGACATGGGGTAATGAGGGGGCAGGTGGGGGTGCAGGCAGGGGTGGTGTTGGCAACCATTGCCACAGGACATCTCCGATTTTAAGACCCACGGGACCGGCTGCATTCACTTCCGTCCCCAGGGTGTTGAGTTTGCCTGAACTGGCACTATTAGTGGCCTGGCAGGGTAAAGTGTTAATGTGCCAAAGGTCTGAGATGGTGGCCGAGATGCATGGTGCTGCTGCCTCTGTGTGTATGCTGGTAGAGGCCAGCTCCAGTACGCTCTGTCCTTCTTTCCTTCCTCTGCTTTTCTTTTCTCCTAACTCCTCTTCGTCTCTCTTCGCAGTGGCATGTTGCATCATTTCCCTTACTCAAATGAACACCCACGCAGTACACACACACACACACACACACACACACACACACACACACACACAAGTTACCCAGACTGGAAAATGAACACCTACAAACAGACAAAACATACAAACACTGCAAAAACCCAAGGTCATACACACAAATGCACAAACACATATGTACACAGATACCTTCACATGCACAACGTGCACCACACACGCACACAGGCACACACACACATCCACACCTTCCTCAGCTGCAGCATCACTCTGATGTGCTGCAGTGACCTGAAGGGAAGGCTTCCCACCGCAGCGCTCAAATAATAATCAAGAGCACGGATGTTGTCAAATTTATAGGACATCCAGCGTTGCATAGCAACCGAGATTGGCCACAGAGCTCCGGCAGAAATGTATGTGTGTTTGTGTGTGTGTGTGAGTGTGTGTGTATGTAGGCATGTGTGTGTGTGTATGTGGGCATGTGGTAGTAAGGGAGCAAAGAACAGTGGTAGAGCTCTTAAGTTGTCGAAGGGGAAAGTGAAAACCTTCAAAAAACAGCAGTCTGCACGTGTGGTTTCATCAAGCTGTCGAGACGTTGTCTCTCGCTGTCGGTGGAAGGCAATGCATGCTGCTTACACTCTATATGTTGTGGGTATGTCTGTGGGGTGTGTGCCCATGGCAGGTATTTGTTGGCAAAGACTAAACAACAACTAAACTCCATTTTTGTCAGAGACTAGACCAAAATGTAGGGTTACACTTTATTTGAAGGTGTCTACATAAGAGTGACATGAGCCTTTTATAAACATGATATGACACATATCATGAACATTTCATTCAGCCCTTTATTGTTAATTCGATATGTATTAACTTATATACTTATAGCACAACTGTATACTTATTCGTAGCCCATCATATATATTAATAGCTCTACTGTATACCTGTTTATAGCACATCTGTTTATATCCCCCACAAAGATTAACAACAAAGTACTCCCACATGTTCATATTGCCGTACTTATTGTATATAATTCACTACAACCATAATGTCTATATTGTATATACTGTATATATCGCACTTGCTGCTCCTTGCACTTCTGATTAGATGCTAAACGATATTTCGTTACCTGTATTTATACATGTGTAATGGCAATAAAGTTGAATCAATTCTAATCTAATCTTATTCATGCTTATGACTGTTGTCATTAAGTGTTGTTTGGTATTTTCAAAGTCTGCATTCCAATAATGACAAGTTTCTTAATTGGACAACACAACAAGCAACTAGACCCCATTATCAAAGCCAGATATTAGGAGATGTCATATGATGATGTCTGTTTATTGGGTTACCAGGGACATGTTTGTTTGCTAACTAGTGAAACGCTTATGCAAGTGAACTTAGATGTAATGACTCAAGCTGTGATGTTCATATTCTTTGTGGTTATTAATAAAACATAGTCTGGGTCTATTTATGGCAGTAAAAGGTGATGGTGTCTGACTGAAACACGGGATGTAACAGTCATGTGTTACAGTAAATAGCTGTATCGTATAGCACCATAGAAACACCATACTATCCAGAAACCCAAGTACTGGATAATTCATGTGCACTTAGTGGCTTAGATAAGGCATACGCATAAAGACAAATGTGATGTCTATGATTTAGGAAGTGGATCCAGTCCTAATGACACTTAGGACAGTACATTCAGGGTATCCTTTTAGTCAAATATCAAAACACACACAAGGTTTTCCAATTAGTTAATGTCTTGAGTCCCCATCATTTTACCATTATATTTAGTCTTTAGTCTTTTTAGTCAGTATTGGGCTAATGTATTGCCATTCATCATTGTTAATCGTATTTAGGCAATTTATATTTTAACAGTATTATTTTTAATAATTGATATGACCAGCAGCCATTATGACTTAAAGCATGGCCGGCAGCGCTAGTAGTGTACTGTGTGACAGACTCTCCTGTTGTTTGTATTAAGCAGCGCTGCCTCTTAGTCATGCAGGGAGCTGCCAAGAATGCAGAAGATTGTTTTTAACTCTGTCTGCTTATTAGTGTAAGAACCAGGCAAACACTGGCAAGAGCTCCTGAAGTCTGCCACCCTCAGCTCCAGGGCCGAGAACTTTTATTTACTTGCCGCAGCAAGGTGGAGATGCCACCAGAAATGTCTGATTATGGCACAATTTAACTGTAATTAGGAAACCACAGAGACAGACTCGTTCTGTAACTGTAAGATATCAGGGTCATCTCTGGCTGGTTCACGACGGACATTTACGTCACGGTTATTCTGCATTTTTTTCCAGTGTAACTTCACCATGCAGTTATTTTCACAAACAATGTTTGGGCCCTCCACATAATGTAAATATGCTTTAGAAACCAGAATAAAAATGCTTAATGACAGTGCATGATTGTTAAAATGGAAATAACCAAGGGGGGCCCTTTGACAGTAGAGTATTTACTCTGTGCCTTTTCTAATGGCTTCAGCAACCATATATAGACACAGAGCGCTAGAAATTTGCATGCAGCGAGGGCCACAATGTGTTTTAAGGGCAGAAAAAAGAGGAGATTATTCAAGAATGCATAATTCATAGCTTGTTTGGAATAATATGGTATGAAATATTCATCGGTGGAAATGTCCTATCTCACAGCAATCTGCTTTGGTTGCCTTATGTTTGTTGGTTTGGGGGTTATTGGTTGGGACGCTTCTAGATGACCGGGGCAGGGGCCAAAGCCAGAGCAAACAATGTGGCTTCAGCCGACACGGTGACTGCTCAAAGCAACACATACTTTAATTGCCCCAAAGATGCCACTGCCAAAAAAATGTGTCATTCTCTCTGTTTGTTTGAAAGGCAGCTTTAAATCTCTTCCTATCAGATGAAAAAAGGCAATTAGAGGATGCTTCACAATTATTTATCTTTCTGGACATTATCCTTTTTAAAATCTCTCTTTTCTTCTTAAATCTCTTTTGGCCTTTCTTGCTCTCTCTCTCTCTCTCTATTTTCCCCTCTCTCTCTCTTTCTCTATCTCTTTCTCTCACTCTGTTTCTCTTTCACTCACATGGAGCATGTGATAGAATCTAGTCGTTAAAAACATCATCAGGTGGTCGACTTTGGAGAACAGAGACTGTTTCTATGGCAATTGAGTCATGCCTCATCAGGCGCAGGCTCGCACTGGTGTCAAGGGAGAGGAAGAGAAGAGAGCAGCTCCCAAGCTTTTTTTTATACATATATATATCATATGCTGCTGAGAAACTCACTGGCACTCGGCACTGTGATTTACCGTGTCTTTTGTTTTATCAACAGAGGAGCCCTCAGATGAGGGAAAAGAGGGTGAAAAGTCGTCGCGCTGGAACATGAAACGGCATCTGATCTGATCTGACTCGGGGAGTGGGCTAATCCCACTGTCGAGACACACCCCCAACTACTCTCTCTCTCTCTCGTCATTAAGGGCAATGTTTACTTCGCCATGTCTGATAGCTCCACCCGTACTTCCCTCAGCTCGTATTCACATAGGCATGTGTATGCTATGCGCACACACACACACACACACACACACACACACACACACACACACACACACACACACACACACACACACACACACACACACACACACACACACACACACACTCACAGAGATGCACACAAGCTCATGTGGGTGTACACATGTGAGCAGACAGCAAACATACATGCAGACTTGTAACTAATAAGGGCAACTCGTGCACCTCCACATGTTGGCCTAACTTCACACACCAACGCTATGCATGCAAATCATGTGCTCAGACATGCAGGCTCACAAAAAACACATGCACTCTTTCTCTCTATGTCTCTGTCTCTCTTTCCTCTCCCTCCCTCTTCCTTTTTCTCTTTTCTCCCTCTCCACTTCTCTCTCTCTCTGTCTCTCTCTTTCATCTCCCTCCCACTTTCTTTCACTCTTTTCTCCTTCTCTACCTCTCTCTCCATCTTTCTCTCTCTCTCTCTCTATTGTGTAAACACACTAACCCACACATACAGTGGTGTAATTGAAAAACGTACTATTCTTTCCAGAAGCAGTTCTCCTGCTCTGGGAAGCATGGCAGCCCCAGTCCCAGTCAAACCCCCATATAATCAAAGCGTATGGAAATTGGGTGTCAGAGGACATCCAGGGAGCCGTCTGCCTTTATCTGAGGCTGTGCTGCCAGCCTTTTTTATCTGCCACCCCCCTACCCCCCACCCCATGCCACCCCAACCTCAAGCCCCCAACCACCCCAACACCCCACCATCGATATCTGGAGATACTGCCATGGCACTGAGACAAGGCCATTTTTTATGTTTTGGTCTCCTCCAACGCCTCACGCATGCTAAAATGGAAAACTTCAAAAGTGTCCCGCCGGTCATTGTTGGAATTCTCTCGCTCTGTTCTGATGCTGTTGGGGTTCTTGCAGTAATTGGAGAAGGAATGGCCGACATTCAATGCCCCCATTCAGGCAGCTACTTTTAAACTATTCTAACCCCCCACCCAACTCCACGGTCTTGTAAAAAGCTGTCTGTTAAAGCTTGTGGTTGTCATGCGATGTGTGTGTTATCTCGCTCAGATTTCTGCATTTTCAAAGGCCTGGGGGGCGGGGTGGGTGTTTAGTGGTTGGTGGGCAGGGATGTAAATAATGGAAGACGTTAAATGGATGTTTGAATGGCACGTCAGTCTTTTGCGCGCCATACAGTACATACACCGTTTTAATGACTGTGATTACGGTTATGAATAGGCTGCTCTATCTGCCCATTGGCTGGCGCGCGTGCTGCCGGCCCGGGGTCATTTGTCACCGCGCCGCGGGCTTGATGGATGTGGCTGGGGACACACGCAGCTGGGTGGGAGGGCGATAAACCAGTGGGCTAAGAAAGGAGTGGTGCACCACACAGGGCTGGGCAATTAAGCTGTTTTCTCACTGTTAATTAAAAGCAAATTAACCACTGCGACAAGAGAAGCTGCCTTGCCCCCTAATTGCTGCCAGCCTCCAGCCTAAAAGCCAGATTCGATGCTGGACCTGTTTGTTGTTGTTGCTCTCTCTCTTTCTCTCTGTCTCTCTCTCTTTCTCTCTCTCTCTCTCTATCTCTCTCTCTCTCATTGGTATGTTTAATACTTTAGTTGAGTCAAGGATCTTAGTTGAATTTGCCTAAGTTTAAGTAACAGAATATTAAATTGTTTGGGAAAAGATAGTGTACGGACAACGGATTGTGGGTATGGACAACGGATTGTGGTCAACCGATGGTAGCAGTTGTTTACTTGGTAATGATGAGTTTTGGTGCATATGTGGTTTTGTTTTGACGAGGTTGGTATGTTGGGGGCTGAATATAGTGTTGAAGATGTGAAAGAGAGGGTTTCTCCCTTCTTAAGCCGAATAGATGTTTTTATTACTTGGTTGTAACATCTCTTGATGTGAACTGGTGACAATGGTACAATAAATGAGTGTTAAATCTCTTTGTCTCTCTCTTTCTCTCTCTCTCTCTCTCTCTCTCTCTCTCTCTCTATCTCTGTCTCTCTCTCTCCAGCTATCTATGTATCTATCTATGTATGTCTGTCTGTATCACTATCATCTCTATCTGACTACTGATATGTCAGTATTTTTATCTACATGTATTAATCAAAATCTATTCATGTTTTTTCCCATATTTCACTTTTTCCCTCATGGTCTCAGTATATGCAGTATATCTCTCTATCTCCGCATCTATCTATGTATGTGTCTCAGTCGTGTCTTGTCTAGCCAAATCATTCCATGTTTTTCATTATGTGTTTCTCTCTCTCCCGCAGGGCCGTCGAGGAAAACCAGGAGACCCAGGGAAGCCAGGGCCACCTGTAAGTCTGATTTCCTCTGATCCCCATCCCCCTTTCCCTTCCCCACACTTCTCTCAACTCCATTCCCCACACATGTATTCCTCTGACAGCTTCACTGCAGCTTCCCTGTGTATGTATGTGTGTGTGTGTCATCAAGTTAGTCTTTCTCCTCTTCTTCCTCCTCCTCCTCCTCCTCCTCGTCCTGCTCTTCCTCCTCCACATCTTCATCTTCCCCCCAGCCGAACGGGTCCTCCCAGAACTCTCTTTCCTCTGCGTAGATCCAAAGCCAATCCATCAACTCCCAGCAGGCTTCGCACCGACAAGCCAGCTATTTTAAAACAAACACATAGCTTCTGCTGCTGGTGTGCATTTAAAAGCAGGAGCATGTGGCTTTAAGTGCACAGGGCTGCATTCATATACTGCTCCAGCCAAGAGGGGGGTGGAGGTGGGGGGTGGGGCAATAATGGGATTAACACGAGCATACACACACACACACACACACACACACAGAATGTGCCTGTGGAGAGGCTGCCATCTCAGCAGTGGCAGGTAACAAACACACACACACACACACACACACGCACACAAACAGAATATGCCTGTCGCAAGGCTGTTGTTTCCGCAGCAGCAGGTAACATACACACTCACACACACACACACACACACCAATGCTAATGACGAACCTGTGCGTAATAAGCTGTGTCAACCCTCCCGGTGCTCTTTCATTATCGGTCCTATCGCAATGCAGATATTCCCTGTCAGTGATGTGGCCGGCGTCGCGCATACTGTGTCTGTGCTGGGAATTAGTGGTATCAGATCGATCTCCCAGGTTCATCCATCAAGCAATGCGTGCCACACAATTAAATGACTTTTTTTGTGTTTGCGGAACCCAGGGGGGTATATTAAGCACACTGTCATGCACAAAGGTTATTGATGGTTATTATGAATCCGCCCAAAAGGCCTAGTTGACTTTTTGAAGTATGGTCGGCGCGTCAGGAGGCCTCCGATAATCAATAAGACAAATGCGGCAAGCGTTAGCCCCCCGTGTGGTGGTGATGTGAGGAGCCCATACACCCCCCCCTCCCCCAACACACACACACACACACACACACACACACACACACACACACACACACACACACACAACACACACACCCATCTAAGGATCAAACACCTCAGACCCAGACCCACTAAATCCCCGCTCCTAACAATACCGCCTCACCTCACCCACCCTTACCACATACACACAAAGAGACAGACACAATCACACACACACACATGCAAGGATGCTCGCCATGCGCGCATAGAGACACACACACACACACACACACACATGCGGACACACACATACACATGCATATGCGTGTCGCCCAGAGGTTGATTCAGACTCCAAATTAACAAAGCCATGCCTTAATCCTTCAGACTCTTTGAGGTTTAGCGTTATTGATTCATATTAACACAGTCGTATCCCAATCCTTCAGACGCTACAAGATTTACAGTTAGCTCCACGCTTCACTGCCTGGCTCCAACTTTCTTTTTTTTTGTTAATGAGATATGTTTCTTCTCTATCTCTTTCTTCCCCTCTCTATCTTTCTCTCATGATCTCTCTCTCTCTCTCTCTCTCTCTCTCTCTCTCTCTCTCTCTCTCTCTCTCTCTCTCTCTCTCTCTTGTCTCTGTCCCTTTAGGCTCTTTTTTTTTTTCTACTTTTTTTAATGATTCATCAAGCGTGGCGGCCATGAAAATCAGGTGCCGTTGCCAGCTTCCGCTGTCTCCAATTATCCGCTAGCGCAGTCCAGCGACTGACCATTAGGCTTCTCCCACACGACCGCCGCGCTGCCGTCCACAGCCACCTTAATAACTCATAAAGTTGTAGGACACAGAGAGTCATGGAGGGCTGGTTTAAGGGGGAGGGAGGGCAGAGTGGAGTGGAGATGGAGAGAGGTAGGAGGAGGAGGAGGAGGAGGAGGAGGAGGAGGGTGACATTTATAAATGGCAGTGTCCTGATAATACCTGTGCCTGGCATGTGCCTGGCACGGCGGTGGCAGACGTCGTCCCCGGGAGCTGCCATTTGAGTCACCTGTCTTTTCTACCTGATCTGAAATGCATGCTGGCACACACACGCACACATATACACACACACACACACACACGCACACACACGCGCGCGCGCGCATGCACACACACGCACACACACACACATACAAACACACACACACACACACACGCACACACACACACACACACACATCAGATAGGCCAGTTGACCTCTCCCAAAGGTGTGTGAGGGACTGTGACGCCCTTAACACCCTGCAACACCGTCTCCTTTCAGCTGTGCAGTGCTGCCCTTACACTAGCTGCAGACTGGCCCCGACACATTAGCATTTAGCCTTTATCCAGAGGAAGCTGCTGCATACATTCATGAATGCATTTTATTACCCCATTGCTGCGGGGGGAGATGGCCTCTCGACTCCGGGGCTCTTATGAGAGGCGTGTTTGAAGGAGTCTCGTGGGTTCATTGTCGGGCGGTCACTGTTGCGGTTTGGTGATGGACAGCTGCTAAGCATTCATACACTGGCCAGCCCCATCCCTTGGATTTTGTTTTTGTTTTTGTCGTTGTCGTTGCTTTTGCTGCAGCGCTGACAGTCATGACAGAATCATCGCTCCCTGTCTTTAGTACGCGTTGACATTTCTTTTAAAATAAGTTGTGAGTATCACTCAGGCCTTGGTGATGTGGCTCTTTAATCAATGTAAGAAAAACATCTCTGTACTGCTCATGTCACTAATGTATGCATTTTCTGTGTGTGTGTGTGTGTGTGTGTGTGTGTGTGTGTGTGTGTGTGTGTGTGTGTGTGTGTGTGTGTGTGTGTGTGTGTGTGTGTGTGTGTGTGTGTGTGTGTGTGTGTGCGTGTATGCGTGCATGTATGTGTGTGTGTGTGTGTGTGTGTGTCTGTGCGCGCACGTGTGCGTGTGTGTGTGTGTCTGTGCGCGCACGTGTGCGTGTGTGTGTGTGCATGTGTGTGTGTGCGTGCGTGTGTGTGTTTCTCACCTGCAGGGTCCCTCAGGGTCTGGCGAAGGGGCAGGCACCAAGGTAGGGACTGTGGTTTCTTCAGCATATTCTTTTCATTTATAATGAATCATTTCACTTGACATTAATGACCCTGTCCGGGGCCGCACATTGAAATGGCTCCTTTTTATGAATATATGATGTGACAGGCCTCCCCTCAGGTAAATTGGTCTTTATTAGGCACGCGCTGTCCACCCGGTCAAGCTCGTTGAGCGGGCAAATTGAGTACGATTACACAAATCAAAAAGATGAAAAAGAAAGGAGAGTGGGGGGTGAAAATGTCCGGGCATGCTCACTTTGGCCCTGTATGATGGTGACCTGTTACAGGAACAATGTTTTCAGAGGTGTTCCAGAAGAAGCAGGGTCTCCAAGCAGGGGTGACGTTGGCCCTTCCTCCTCTCTCCCCTCTCCCCTCTCCTCTCTCCCCTGCCCTTGTGTGACTTTCCTGGGGAGAGGGAGGGAAGGTCGCTCCCTGTCCTGCCTCTCTGCATTGTTTTGGTTCCTCTCAGTGAAGCGGTGTGTGGCCCTCTGCTCTGAATAGTACGCGGTTTGTGGGGAGCACCTATGCATGTTATGCAGAGACATGAACACGTGTATACATGAACAGCACACACACACACACACACACACACACACACACATGCATCATCACACAAATATATGTGCACTTTCACACCAAAACACACACACACACACACACACACACACACACACACACACACACACACACACACACACACACATGCATCATCACACAAATATATGTGCACTTTCACACCAAAACACACACACACACACACACACACACACACACATTTACAGAATTTACAGAAGTACACACATTACAAAAATGACACATAGACAAGAACATGTACACACACATACAAGCATGCACTTACTCACTGTCACACTCACTGACACACACACACACACACACACAGACACGCACATACACACCTATGTAGCCCCCTGCAGTCTGAATCAGCTCTCTCTGAGCTGGCAGATGGTAATTATGTACAGTGCTTTTGCAAAAGGTCTGCAATAATTTTCATGAAGCCCTGGGGTGTAGTAGCTCACCAGAGGCATGATATAATATGCCCTTACTCTCACACACAAGCATACACACATGGACACACACGCATGCACGCACGCACACACTCACACACAAACATACACAGACGCACGCATGTATACACACATGCCCGCACGCACACACAAACATACACGCATCCACACACACACATGCACGCATGCACGCACACACAAACACATGCACACACACCCACACACACCCACACACACCAAAAATGTACCTTATACAGACCTTACAGTGGTTTGCCTCTTAACTATATGGATACTCTGTAGACAGTCAGATTTTGTCATATCTCAGTACTGTCTAATCTAATATACATTCTGTTCAAGGCCAGGGCATCACTCACTGCTGCGCAAGCCTTGCCTGTGGGCTGTGATAGCAGTTTTCTGACAGATGTCAGTTTTGTATAATGATGGCCCCGGTGTTTTTAGGTCCTTACACAAACCCAAGTGTGGCATGAGGAGCCTCATGTAACCTCCACAGTAGTTTGATGGCAAAATTGTGTCAGGGTAGCCTGGGCACGCCCATACTGCCTGTGGCACTGCATAGAATTTCGTGTTCAAGTCAGTCTGGTCAACCGGCCAATTCTCGGCTGTTCCTTTGCCCGAGAAATCTAGCACCAATGAAAAACGAAATACTACGCACACGTCATCAGAATCAGTGGTCTGATTGGTTGTAGCTCTGTCCGGTAGTATAGAGAGGCATTTGATAGACACCCGTTGATCCCGCCTCTGAGGCATTCCTGTCTATAGGATCTTTGCCAGAACAAACTCCGTCTACGAGCTTGGTGTGACAGCCAGGCTAGGGTCAGATGGTTTTGAGGGAAAATGCCCTGTATGTCCTGGTTCTACTGTAGGTCATTCTTAGCCTCCCTTTGTAGAAATGTACTTACATACTTACATATTTCACTTGCAAGTTTCAAATAAAATGTATACAATTTTTTGTTCAAGTCTTCTACATCATTTACATATGGGAACCTGCAAAGGCCTCGTTAATTAGTGTAGCGTGGCTGTGAGTCTTGTCACATCCTCAGAAGACATCTCTTATCTCAGCGTCTTACATGAGACAGGGGAGAGGGCCTCGCACCGTAATTGACCTCAGCTCTGATGAATGCTGCTGACATTTAAACAGCAAAGTCAATGTTTTATTGCCAGCACAGAACAAAGGATCCCAGCAGAGGCATAATTAGTGCCACACAAAAACTCTAATAGCTCAATATGTGTGCATAAAAAACAAGTAGGGGAAGGCGAAGGAGAATAGAAAGAGCGAGAGAGCAAGAGAGAGAGAGAGAGAAAAACACCCCAGTGTCGAGGGGGGGTCTGGTGTTTGTGTGGGGTTGGCTTATTTATGCCTGGCTCCTTTATTGAGGAGTGCAAGGGAGAGTTTTGACAGGTCTGCTACAGCTTTGGAAATATGGAAAGTTGCTTCCATGCATTAATGCCTTGCTGTTAAATGGACTGCGTGATCTGCTCAGAGGGGGTGGTGGTGGTGGTGGTGATGGGGGTGGGAGGGTTTAGAAAGGATCGCTGTCATATATCACCATAGTGACTATATTAAGGATAGACACCAGGCAGGGCATTTCAAATTCATGTTTTTTTTATGCCAGGCTGTCAGGGACAAATGTATAGACGCGTTCCAGACTAGACTCCTTCAACCTGTTGAGTCGTACCTTGTGAAAGCATGTTGGGTGTTTCCTTGCCTTAGCTTTAATGCATTCCATGGTATGTGTGTGTCTGTCTGGTGGTTAAGATATGATTTTTATAGGTCATTTGTCATGGAGTCCACCAGTTGCTATGACAACCATGGCTGTCTGTGGTTCTATGTAGGAGACAGTGATTATGTCAGGTGTTATGTCACAAGGCTTAAGAAAGGTTTGGTTCCTGGAAGAAATAATGAAAGAGGACCTGTGCATTGTAGTCATGTCATTTTTGTGCCGGGGCCTCTGCTCTGAGGATGCAGCTTTAACTGGGTCCTATCACAGATTCGCCCCCGCAGAGGAACACAAAAAAACTTAAGGTCTGAAAATAGCAGTGTGATAGCTGTTCCTATCAAGCTGCCTGCATCAATCGGCTCTGTTGCCACGGCCCCTTCTCTTGGTGCCCGCACAGCTCTCCGTCTCTCTATCTGTCGCTCTCGCTATCTGTCGCTCTCTTTCTCTCTCTTTGTCTCTATCTCTCTCTGTCTCTCTCTCTCTCTTTTTCTTTCTCTCTCTCTGTCTCTCTCTCTCTATATATATCTCTATCTCTTTCTCTCTCGTTCTCTCTCTCTGTCTGTGTCTTTCTCTCTCTTTCTCTCTCTCTCTTTCTCTCTGTCTCTCTATCTCTTTCTCTCTCTGTCTCTCTCTCTGTCTCTATCTCTTTTTCTCTCTTTGTCTCTCTCTCTCTGCCTTTCTCTCTTTTTCTTTCTCTGTCTTTATCTGTCTGTCTCTGTCACACACACACACAAAAACACACACACACACATACGCGTGCACACACACACACACACACACACACAGACATACACACACATCTGCAGCACTTGGTCCCCAGTCTTATAGTCTGCATCTCTTACCATTAAACACAGAGGGACTATGGATACTTAGATAGTCAAGCTGATGAAGGGGTTTGAGAGGGAGGGCCTGGCAGCCTTCACTGATGAGCTGTGTGTGTGTGTGTGTGTGTGTGTGTGTGTGTGTGTGTGTGTGTGTGTGTGTGTGTGTGTGTTTGGTGGGGAGTTATGGGATGGGGGGGACAGTATTCACTCATGTGCTGAGGGCTATGTGGGTGTGTGTGTGTGTGTGTGTGCATGTGTGTGGTAAGATTTTGTGGATAGGGGACTGGCAGTGTTCACTGATGAGCTGGGATGTGTGTGTGTGTGCATGTGTGTGTGTGTTCTCTGTGTGTGTGTGGGACGGCGGGGCTGGCAGTCTTTCCTCTGGCCTGAGACGTCTGTGTGTGTGTATGTGTGTGTGTGGCCTGGGATGTCTGTGTGTGTGTGTGTGCATGTGCGTATGTGTGTGCGTGTGTGATGCAGGGTAGTGGGACGGTGGGACTGGCAGTCTTCCCTGTGGCCTGAGACGTGTGTGTGTGTGTGTGTGTGTGTGTGTGTGTGTGTGTGTGTGTGTGTGTGTGTGTGTGTGTGTGTGGTGTGTGTGTGTGGCCTGGGACGTCTGAGCAGCCCCGGTCACGGGCCACGGGCCACCGGCGAGCCTGGGGAGGGGCCTCCAGACGGCCGACGACGCCGTTTCCGTGCAGCCTCATCGGGCTCCGTGCGCAATTGAGCCGAGCCAGAAACTAAGGGGCCACGCCACGCTTCCTCGCCAATCCAATTTCGCTGCCCATGAGCCACAGCTTGCATCAGCGCCGGGACACACTGAGCTCCCTCTCCTTCTCTTCACCACGCACAGCGATTTGTGTGCGTGTGTGTGTGTGTAGGTGAGAGAGAGAGAAAGAGAGAGTGTGAGAGTGTGTGTGTGTCTGTGTGTGTGTGTGTGCGTGTGTGTGTGTGTGTATGTGTGTGTGTATGTGTGTGTGTATGTGTGTGTGTGTCTGTGTCGGTGTGTGTGTGTGTGTGTGGTGTGTGTGTGTAAAATTGTCTATGTCTATGTCTAGCGGACTGTGAACAACGTCTGAAAGTTTTGAATTTAAAAAAATGAGAGAGAGGTAGAGAGATGGAGTGGGAGACATAGTGAGATGGAGAGAGAGAGAGAGAGAGAGAGAGAGAGAAAGAGATAGTAAGATTGGGGCAAAGATAGAAAGATGTCGTGAGAGATGGAGAGAGAGAGGGAGAAGCGGAGAGAGAGAGGTGGAGAGGGGGCGGTGGGGGGAAGAGAGATTGTGATATGAAGACAAAGATAGAAAGATATACGTAGTGAGAGATAGAGAGAGAGGGCGAGATGGAGAGAGAGAGAGAGGCAGAGGTGGAGAGAGAGAGAGGCAGAGGTGGAGAGAGAGAGAGGGAGAGGGGAAGAAAGAGGAATACTGAGCGGTGGGTGTGTGGTTTTTGGAGAGGCAGCTGGAGGCTGGGCACTCTGCTGCGATGAATCACATCTGCATGGTGGCGCCTCCCGACGTTGACAGCTCCGAACAGTGAACTCCAACAGCACAATGCAGATGTTCCATGTAAGAAGACACGGCTGGGATGACAGGGGGTAGGGGGGGAGAGAGAGAGAGAGGGAGAGAGAGGGAGAGAGAGGGAGAGAGAGAGGGAGGGAGAGAGAGAGGGAGAGAGAGAGAGGGAGAGGAAGAGGGAGAGAGAGAGAGAGGGAGAGAGAGGGAGAGAAAGAGAGGGAGAGAGAGGTAGAGAGAGGAAGAGAGAGAGAGAGAGAGGGAGAGAGAGGGAGAGAGAGGGAGAGAAAGAGAGGGAGAGAGAGGTAGAGAGAGGAAGAGAGAGAGAGAGAGGGAGAGAGAGGGAGAGGGAGAGAGAGGGAGAGGGAGATAGAGAGAGAGAGAGAGAGGGAGAGAGAGAAAGAGAAATATGGAGACAGAAGATAGGGAAGGGAGACAGACAGAGAGAGAGAGAATTAAACAGGAAGATGGAGAGATAGGGAAAACAAGGACAGAGAAAGAGAAAGCGAGGGTTTTAATTGATCTTGGAAAGACGAAAGGTTACTTACTTTAATGAGCACAAGCACATACTCTTTAACCCCTTAGGCACCAGAGCAGAGCTGTGACCATGACTCACTCGTTTACCTACGATGACCATGATTCACTGCTTTAAATATGCAGACACTTGCCCTTGTCACCTGGAGTGACAGACGGCGTGTGGCTCGTTTTCAGACGTCCAGATTTCTCCGCGTTGCGTCAGAAACAGACAAGGCGTAGGCACTGGCCTGGCCCTACTGCTGAGTTTTGACATTCGCCACGAGCGCCGGTCATCTTTCCCATTATTGGGATTTCTTCTCGGAAAGCCAGAAAGCTTCTGCCAGCCACAAAATCCAATACCTGTTTTTTTTTTTCTTCCGGTCTTCCTCTGCTGTAGTGCATTGCATCTGGCATACTAGGGGGATAGGGCTAATAACATATAACCTGGGGCAGCAAATAGTATGTTAATCTCATTAAAGCTGAGCACCTTGTAATGGGCGTTATTAGAAAAGCCTCACCATGTGTTAGGCGCTAGCAGCTCAATAATGGGTTCATCTGGTCATCTGTTTTTCCCACTCAGGTGCAGGGCAGAGGAGAGGAGAGGAGAGAGAGGAAGAAGGAAGCCTTTAATATCGCTCCGGTACTTAATCAGTCTGCTTAGGTGGGGTGGGGGGAATCCAGCAGGTGTCTTCCTGTGTGTGTGTGTGTGTGTGTGTGTGTGTGTGTGTGTGTGTGTGTGTGTGTGTGTGTGTGCATATGCACGTGTGTGAGTGTGTGTGTGTGTGTGTGTGTGTGTGTGTGTGTGTGTGTGTGTGCATATGCACGTGTGTGAGTGTGTGTGTGTGTGTGTGTGTGTGTGTGTGTGTGTGTGTGTGTGTGTGTGTGTGCGCGTGTGTGTGTGTGTGCATGCGCACGTTTGTGTGTGCATATGTGTGTGTGTGTGTGCACGTGTGTGTGTGTGTGCATATGTGTGTGTGTGTGGGTGTGTGTATGTGTGCATATTTGTGTGTGTGTGCATATGTGTGTGTGTGTGTGTGTGTGTGTGTGTGTGTGTGTGTGTGTGTGTGTGTCTGTGTGAGTGTGTGTGTGTGTGCGCGTGTGTGGGGTGAGAGAGGAGTTTCCATCTCCCCAGTTCGAAATGTATTCATCTCCTGAGCTTTGCTGCCTTTTGCAGCTTCATATTGTGTTTTTATTTATTTATTTAGTCTTCTGTGCTTATGTGCAGCCACCGTATCATTTACAGTCCTCTCTGTGGTGTCTGATTCCTCCTGAGCTACGCGCCATAGCTGCGTAGGATAAACAGATTGCTCCTCAAGGCGAACCTTTTTCCTAAGTTTGGACAGAAATTTTCTAAGTCGCGCAGTCTCCCTCTCCGTAAAAGCACCTTCTCTCCTAAACTGACTAACGTCATTAATAAACTGATGCCGAATTTGGAAAATAATGCTCCACTTCCACACCTTGCTGCCCCTTGGTGTCGCGCAAGAAAGGAATGATATCCTGTGCTCTCTCAGCT
>CM050204.1:6892500-6905000 GCA_027475355.1 Coilia nasus | reverse complement strand
AATTCCCTCTCAACTACACCTCTCCAGACACACACACACACATACACACACACACACACACACACACACACACACACACACACACACACACACACACACACACACACACACACACACACACACACACACATGTGCACCAGGGGTGGAAATTAATAATTTCTACATTTGCATAATGTAGACCTTTACCAGCCACCTCCAAATAAATAGTAAAATGCAGCAGCCTCTGAACAGTAAATTATTATTTTGTGCCCAAAATGTACCAGCCACTTTCACATATTTGGCTGGTGGCTGGTGCGAATTTCCATCCCTGATGCACACACACCCACACACACACCACACACACACAGGGCCGTAGCCAGGATTTTAAAACTACTGAAGTGATCTATTGCTGAAATTACTTTTAATGGTGTTTGAACTGCAAACCATCAGTTTTGACAAAATCATGAATGTGGCAAAAGTAAGAGTAATTTAAACTTTGTTTGATCTGCCCAAAGCAACAAGGAAAAAAGATACTCACAAACACACACACACACACACACACACACACACACACACACACACACACACACACACACACACACACACACACACATGCTGACACACACACATATCTACGCACACAACCACCAAAGCACATACATGCGCACACACAAACACATTTCTGAACTCCTGCTTAAAAGACAGGAGCTGACTGTAACTACTATCTGCAATTTCATGGCTGGTTCCAAAGCCCAGCTACATCTCTGTGTCTCCTCTGTTACAGTGGGCCTTAAGGTCTGCTGGACATTTTAAGAAGCTGCTCTTTTGGAGGCAGACATTTGATCACAATGGTATGGTTCTAGAGAGGATTTAGTTCTAGTACTGCAGTACATAGCATAGTTCCTCAGTGGCAGTCTATAGTAGACCATTTCATGGAACGTTTGCTTGTTATTTTTTCTTATGCGATCTGGCCCAAAGTTTACTTCTGGTCTGTAGATTTTTGTGAAGGCTACAGTGGCACTTAGAGTATACTCTGGCTACAATACAAACAGCTATGGTGAAAATTATGAGCAGACTGAAGTTGGGTTCAGGTTGTTGTGCTGTGGGATGCAACCTCACTTCTGGAACCAATGTCATCTGAAAAAATAAAGATTTTCTGAAAGAGAAGGACAAGGAGCAGGCTTAAATTACAGCTGGGGGGAGGCTGGCCATCATTAAAAAAAAAAAACTACAAATCTGCAGTACCCATTTCGTGGCGGGTTAAAAAAAACAATGACTCGTACAAGGCCATGTGAATTCTTAACTGATAAAAATAACAGCCAGATGGATGCTGTAACACTATGCCTTTTATGATGGGCTGACTGTGAACGTGGTCTGTAAATCAGTGTATGTGGCTAAATATCATGCATATCATGGAAACGCAGAAAAATAGAAAAATATATATTTCTTTACATGCACCTGATAATTGATGCTTGTAAATTGTTGTAAATTGTAAATTGAACTATACTAATTAAATATCACCACAGTATGAAATAATTACAGGCAAATTAGAGAGCGACAGGGCACCCAGTTTGTCATTCCGTAAATATTCAAAATAAAAGACACACACAACAGAAGTAAAAGAGGAAGACATTAGGGCCTACAAAATTATCTTTTCATAAGCCTCCATTAAAGCCTATTTCTTAAAGAATAAATTATTTGGTGTTTGTCATTACGAGCAGTCTGTCATCAGCCCTAACTAGACATGAAGAGAAAGTAAGAAGAAAGAGACTTCTTGAACAAGCAAGGTTTTTTGAACGAGCAACACAGAATTGACAACTTATCAGCAGAAATGGTTCTAGAAGTCAGCCAGTGCTGTTGTTCTTGCCTCTGTGCCTACGTATGCCTACGTAAGGGATAACAGCCGCTGAGGCGTGTATTCGACGGAATTAATCAACGCTGGCAGAGCCAAACAACTTCCCAAAATGAAGCGGATTAAGTCCAAGTTGATTAATTCAGTTGGATCATTGTCTGTTGTTTAATACAACCTGTCGTTAAACCTGTTGTTACATCTGTCATTTAAAAGCACACCGCGCCAGCCAATCAGAAAACAGCGTTTCATTTGACCGGGCCATAACTCTGTGTATCACATTCTTGTATGTCCACCATTCCGAGTTGCATCCTCATACTTCCAACCAATCAGAGGTGGAAAGAGTACTGAAATATTCTACTCAAGTTCAAGTATCCCTACTTTGTCAAAATATTACTTAAGTGCAAGTAAAAGTATTAGTCTAAAATGTACTCAAGTAACAGTAAAAAGTGCCTTGTTTAAACTGTACTCCTAGTAAAGGTTCCTTAGTTATTTAGTGGGGCTTGGGGTTATATTTAGTGTGTTGCAAGAAGGACAAGAGGATAAGACCATGATTGCCATTCACTGACCATGATACACTGACAGTCAATGAAAACGCATCGACGGCAACGAGACTAGACAGGAAAAACACATGATTTTGTAACAGCTGATCACCAATCCACTGAAGCGGAAATTGTAAACATTCGAGTGGTCATCCCACTTTCTTATGACCAAACAAGTGCATTTGTACTCGTTTATATGGTTGGAATCGATTCTCGGTAAAAAAAAGTACAAGAAAGTTGTCTGATGCGTTTTCATTGGCTGTCAGTGTAGTTTCCGCTGCGTGAATCTTCCCAAGTCTTTTGGTTTGTGCATAACAGATCCAGAACAGTCTTACTAGTCTATCAAATCAAGTGCATGCCCCTCCTATCCCTGCAGCCTTAATCCAGACATAATTAGAAATTTAATTTAGTTGCTTGGATAGCTGATTTTAACGCAGCAGTTGGTATGTACAAGGCAGGCATTTTTTTGTTTTGTTTAATCTATTAATTTATTTTTGCCAGTTGGCAGAATTTTTTCCGCACCCCCTACAGGAAAATATCTCTGAAAAAGTTTACCCTGCTACTCCACCTGCCTGCTTTCTCCCTCTAGTTCTTTTTTCATCTCTGAGATGTGAAAAGTTGAAAGCTTGGCAGAAATAGCCTTTAATTTTTGACACCATATCAAGAGACATTCCCTCCCTCCCTCTTTCCCTCTCTTTCCCTCTCCCTTCCACAGACATGGGGGGATTAGGGGGCGACCGCCCGGCATGGAGGCCATTATTTCTGCTCTTACAAACAAACCTCACTTTCTGACTCTCAGCCTCCCTGCATAGGTGGCCTTTGTGGAGCTAATTCGCAGAGAAGTGCTGAGTGCTGGCGTGGCCAGAAATGGCCTGTCCGTCGCTCTCACATGACTGGCAGCCTTTTAAACCCCCCGCCGGCTGACGCCTGGCAGCAGTGCACATAATGGGGCAGCAGTGAGGCGTTGTTTGTAGTGGGACTCAATAGGGGACTCCTTTGCTACGTACCTCACAGAAGTGGGTGTGGAGCGTGTGTGTGTGTGTGTGTGTGTGTGTGTGTGTGTGTGTGTGTGTGTGTGTGTGTGTGTGTGAGCGTGAGTGTGTGTGTGTGTGTGTGTGTGTGTGTGAGCGTGAGTGTGTGTGTGTGTGTGTGCGTGTGTGTGTGTGTGCGTGTGCATGTGTGTGTGTGTGTGTGTGCGTGCGCATGTGTGTGCGTGAGTGTGTGTGTGTGTGAGTTTGTGTGTGTGTGTGTGTGTGTGTGTGTGTGTGTCTGTGTGTGTGTGTGTCTGTGTGTGTTCGCGTGTGTGTGTGTTCGCGTGTGTGTTCACGTGTGTGTGGGGGGGGGGATTCACCTTGGTCTTTATTTGCCACCATCCCACCATCAAGCTGCCGAGCGTTATCCGTGCTTAGGATGTCATTAGTGTGGGATTAGCATTGATCTCTGGTGGAGAGGGGGGGGTCCAGGGTAGAGAGCAGGGGGAGAGAGAGAGATCCTGCGTCCCGTGCCGCCCAGCTGTGGCACCATGGGAAGTCCACCCCTGACAGGCACAGCCACGCAGAGTCTACCGCGGCGATGGCATGGGGAGGATGGGAGTGTTCAATTAAGGCTCAACTTATCGGTCGCCCCAAGGGGGCTGAGGAACACGTAGGTCTGCTAAGCACGACAAGCAATTCACACATTGCAGTACACACACATTTACGCGCGCACACACACACACACACATACACTTTCATTAATGCACACAAACTAAAAGAGAAAAACAAACCCCATGCACACACATACTGTACACACACACTGTGCACACACAAAAAAAAATTAACAGTGAGAAAAGGACACACATATACACACATATACTCATGCAAAACACACAGACATATTTGTGCGCGTGCACACACACACACACACACAAAGCCAGCGATGAGAGGACAGCTTCAGATGATCTGTTCTGTGTGCGCTGCGGGCCATGTCCAAAGCTGTCATGCGGCCATAAGGGGGTCGTCCCTGGGTGAAGGTCTACAGAGCTCCCCTCTTTGATAATGCTCTCCATGGGGAGTTTGCATCTGCAACAGGGCATGAACAGCGCACCCTTCATAATTTCAAAGGCTTTTCTGCCGATGGCTACAGGGATGTTGTTGAAAAAGGGTACAGCGTGGTTCAAAAATACGGGTCACATTTTAAATGCTTATATCTTGGATTATAAAAATGATACAGAGTACCACATTTCTCTGGGAACCACTCTGAAAGTGAATTAAAGATGTAAGGGTAGATTTAGAAAACCATTTTTTTTATTTTTTCAAAATCACAGCCAAACTATAGACCTGAATGAAACATGATGAAGAGGCCATTAAAATGTGTGCTGTAAACTGTAGAAATATTGCACAGTTAAAATTTGTGAAATATAGCAAAACTAATCATGTGGTACTCTGTATTGTTTTTATAATCCAAGATATATGCATTGAAAATGTGTCCCATATTTTGAACCACCCTGTACTTTACATTACATTACATTTAGCAGACGCTTTTATATAAAGCGACTTAAATAAGGAGGACATAAACAAACTAACAGAAGTGTGGAGGTGAAAAGTTGTAATGAAGTGAAGTGAAGTATAACCTTCATATCAAATCATTCATACCACCTTCATACCACATACCACACAACCAGCGCCCCCCACCCCTCCATACAATTACCACACACATGCACACACACATAGACAAACACACACGCGCTCGCACGCGCACACACTAGCAACAACACGTTAATACCCCTCATATTCACGCCCTAATGAACGTCATTTCGTCGGCCGCACCGTCCTGAAGCACTCAAATGCAATTGATATCATTGTCACTCACTCGGTTTGCGGTCGGCACACGGCACACTGGCTGCTGGCGTGCCCACTGCTGTGACGCTCCCAAACAGCTGTAAACAAGGACACTCCGTGACTCACTCTGGGAGGCCCGGCAGGCTTGATGGTGCGCGTGATGCCTGCGTTGCCAGATGTGATGACGCACTTTTAATTTAGCCATCATCTTCTCCTTTCCCCCCAGGTGATGACAGCTCATGGTCTGAGGCACCTCTCTGGACCTGTAAGTAGATGAGTGCTCCTTTTTCCCCTTTGTGGCTTTCTTTCTCTCTCTCTCTCTCTCTCTCTCTCCTTCTTCTTCTTCTCTTTATTATTCGTTTTCTTCTTTCCCTCTGCTCTCTGCTCCTCTCCTAAGCTGTCTGTTTCTATACTTTTGTGGATGTGTTTTTTCATTTCTTTTCTTTTGTTCTCTTTCACCCACTCTCCCTTTTCTTCTTGTCCTTTTTCTTCTTTTTCTTTTTCTTTTTCTTTCTTAATCTGTCTCATTTTTACCTCTGTGGGTTTCTTCCTCTCTTCTTATTTTCGTTCTTCTTTTTCTTCTATGCCTTCCCTCTCTCTGCTCTTTCCTTGTTCTGTCTGTTTTTGTCTTTGTTATTCTCCCTGTACTGCGGGTGGAAGTGGACCGTATTTGGCTATCTAACCCCCTGTCGATGTTGTTTTTCTTTCTTTGCTGCTTGAGGGAGAAGAGGGGGAGAAGGGGCAGAAAGGAGAGAAGGGGGATCAGGTAAGTGGCCACCCTTCCCCTGGGTGGGTCTGGCGGGTGAGTCCATTAGATCAACGCTGCCTCTGAGACAGGAGACCGTAACAGACCCAGACCCAGACCCAGACCAGTTCTGTCACACAAGCACAACAACTAGCCCCCATGTGCCTTATTGTGTGTGTGTATCTGAAGGGAAGAGTCCTTCCTTGAGTGCTGTATTGGTTTCGGCTCCTTGCTAACTTGTAGAGAGGAAGGAAGTGTGTTTATGGTCTCATTGGGGCTCGGCTATGGTGTCCTGTAGTCATCAGTGAGCTAGTGTGCTTTGTGCAGCCCGATGACAGTCACAGAGAGAGATGGTCACAGTAACCAGGCTGCTGATCACTTTTCACACGGGGCGGGTTTGTTACAACTCATTATGTAATAACACCGCATTATGTGATAACTTGGCAAGAAATCATTTCTCACTCTATGACATTGTGTAACAAATATGTTGCATTTTGTGTTAATGTATCTGAACGCAATACAGTATGTAATACCTTTCCCCGCATTTTGTAATACATAATTACATTAGGGGTATTCTAGGCGCATGCTTACACCATGGATTCAAACATACAGTAGTTAAAAGCACAATCTAATTGTCATGTTTTTTGAAATCCAAAACACAGGGAGAAAGAGGTATCCAAGGACCCCAGGGTTTGAAGGTAAATACCATCTGAAAGAAAAACCATATCTATTATTTTGAAATGGAATAAGTGTTTGCTATTGAACAGGCAGTCAACCTGCTTCTGGCAGCGTCATGCAAAGTTCCTACTGGGGAAAAAAGTGGTGATACAAGCAGTGGAGACATATGAATTCAGACAGAGTCATCGCTTGAGATCTCTTCAAGGCTTACCTGCCTTGAAGGCTAACAGCAATTGATTTTCTAAGCCATTTTTACACTTCATAATACCAGTGGTGTAATTGTGGAGAAAAAAAACAATTCTGGACTTAAAATGTGTTTTTCTCTAACACACTCCCCCCCCCCTCCCCATCTTCTGTCTTTCTCAATCTGTCTCATGCTCTCATCATCATCATCATCATCACTCATTACAACCTCTCCCTTGATCTCTTCTTCTTCTTCTTCTTCCTCTTCTTCTTCTTCTACATGCCATCTGCTGATAAAGGGCTCTGTAGGATCACCAGGGCCACCCGGGAGACAAGGAGCAGAGGTATGTGTCCCCGCCGCCTGCCCTCAAAACAACCAGGTCTCAGAAATACAAATAGCAAGCAGCACACGCTTTCTAAACTGCCGTTTTTTTTTTGTTTTTTTTTTTTCAAAAAACTTGAGTTAATCCACTTGCGGAAAAAAGCTAACACTCATTTTCCCCAGCTCAGTAGCTGACATGAATTCATGGGCCCTGCAAAGCATTCAGGATGCTTTCTCCCAGCTCATTTTGGCCGTGTCGTTTAAAAGGCAATCTTCCATGGCCTCGGCAGAGCAATGTTTTCTTTTCTGGAGGCCAGAGCCTCTGCTGCTCTTCAGTCTGCCGCTGTAGTCGGAATGGTGCAATTACTGCTACTAGCAAAATGATACAATTCACTTAAAAGGCAGCTCTGTACCAAGGACAAAGCACACACACACGCGTGCGTACGCACGCACGCACACACACACACTCACACACACACACACACACATACCCCAATTACACGTACAGACATACAACTATGAGGAAATCAATTCTTGTATTTTAGCATACTCTGTAAAGCACATGCATAAGATCAAAAGATGAAAAAAAAATTCACAATAGGAGAAGCTGTGCTTTCCCAGCTGAAGTTGAGCAGTTAGGTTAGGACTCACAGACCACCTGGCCACCAAGGCAACTTCCACATTGTGTGGGGGAAAAAAGGTCTTTAGCACACCTGTGGTGACAAGGTCTCGTTTCTGTTTCTAATCTTTAAATTTTGGTTGCAGGGCAAAGAGGGTCCAGCAGGCACGATCGGCCTCCCTGGCGTTCCTGGAGAAGTGGTAAGTGGCTGTGACGCCAGCTGAGTGGGTGTCTCTTTCTCTTTCTCTTTCTCTTTCTCTTCCTCGCTCACTCACTCACTCACTTCTCCTCTCAGTCTGAAGCCTCGCCATCTCTCAGGCCCGCTCCCACTGCGCCAAATCACAAGCAGTGGAATAAATGAGGAATGCAGTGCCAAGAGAAAGAGGGACAAAGACAGCGAGCGAAAGAGGAGGGATGAGAGGAGAGGTGGAGTAAGGAAGGAGGAAGGAGGAAAGGAGGGAGGGGGGGGAGGGAGGGAGGGACCTTGTAAAAGACAGTGAGGATGGGTAGAAGGATAGAAGAAAAGGGGGAAGTGGTGAATTGTTACACAGACGATCAGTAATCAAATTTGAGAATTAATTAGTAGATAGAGGCAGATCTGAGTGCTTTATGTGTGAGGAACGTGGGCTGAGCCCAATCTGTTCCCAGCACCTGTTTGCAGTAATGAGCATCTGTCTTTATTCAAAAGCAGAGGAGGGTGGAGGGAAGAGAAGGAGGTGGGGGAGCCATTTCATAAATCCTGTGCTAAGGGAAATGATGTTGGAACAGCGTGGCTCGCCGGAGCATTGAACGGGACTAGATGAATGTGAGAGGGAAGCGAGGGCCCTGCATGATAGATGTCTCTCCCTCTCTCTGTCTCTCTGTCTCTCTGTCTCTCTCTCTCTCTCTCTCTCTCTCTCTCTCTCTCTCTCTCTCTCTCTCTCTCTCTCTTTCTCTCTCTCTCTCTCTATCTATCTATACTTCTCTTGCTGTCTCTCTCAGTCTCTGATCCCTCCATCCCACTGTTTTTGCAGGGCTCACCAGGAGAACAAGGAACCCCAGGGAGAGAAGGCCCTAAAGGAGAGAAGGTAGTCCAAATGAAATCCTGTTCAAAAACACAAAAAATCCAAAATATGCATAGTTAACTTAGTCACTGAATGCATGCAAAATGTACTTCCCTGTCAGTTTTTCTAGTTAAACCGCTGTTCATGATTAGTTGAATGCAGTTTGGATGTGTCCTTGCTTGTTGACTTGACTTGTCCGTTTTTCTCCCCGCAAGCGCTTTCTCAGAGAAACATGCTATGCAAGTGTGCAATACATAAACATCATGCATACATCATACAACAACACTATAACAATCATAATGATGGCATGTTGAAATTTAAAAATATGTGTTAATAGATATCAACAATCCAAAACTACTATATTTGTTTAAGAAAAAAATGAATTAGCCTACAGTCTGTGCTGCCCCCTCTCCAAACTCCACTTAGTGCCCCACTCCCCATCTCGAAGTGGTATGTTCTTTGAACACGCTCAGGTTTGACAGGCAGCTTGTTTGAACTTGGCTTCGAGAGGGCATCATGAATCGGGGGCTAAACAGACAAAAGAATAAACTGTGAGATGAATCTCATGCACCAGTTGCAGATATGCCTATTTTTCAGACGTCAGTTTTTAAATATGGGCAAATTTGTGAACAGCTTTAATCTATTACATTGGAGCTAATTACGTAAACTTCCTGCAGTCTTTCACACAGGTACAGTGTATAAGAGTGTAACATTTGTTATAGTTGTATTTATGGTTGCTGTGGAAAATTACAAAACTGTGTGGTGGCCCTGAAAGAATACCTATCAGCTCAAGGATTGGCTCTCGAAGAAGCAGTCCTTTCTCATTACATCTCCATCACACATACGCAATAGGCCTTCAAAATGTCTGAAAACCCAAGTATGTCATTATTGGATGTTGATGCCCATGGCTGTTGCTGCTCTTGACTCCCCTACGCTATCGGTACACTGACTTCAGTGTCATGCTTCAGCTCAGCGCAGCAACCATAGCTTGAAATTGAAAAATCAACAGGGGCACCATTCTGAATCAAATGATTGACACCAACTAATGTCCAGCCAGAGTGAGCCCATGAACACAATACTATTACACTCCCTGTCCAGTAAATTATTATTTGTTGCATTGTCAGTTCTTGTCAAGACCACAGCTTGTTTTTCATACGTTCATTTGTTTTAATTTGTTACACCATACCCACTACCATAGCTAAAACAAAAGCCGTAGGTACAAGTTGCCAGTGTTAGATGTTGGCAAAGTGACATCCAGGTATGTATACCTGTTTTGTTTATTGCTTTGCGACTGCTATTCCCCTCTAATTTACATAGTGAACGAACAGCAACATGCGTGTCAGTGAGTAAGCCCCAGGCAAATTCCCGGTCAGCCTTAGCAGAATTAAAGGGGCCTTATTAGTATGCAGGAAGGACCCTTATGCTGTTGTTGTTCCAATCAGACACCAAGCCAACCAGAGAGCTCTTAATGCATAACGATTTTTTTCCAGACTAATTAAATGTCTTTTTATATAGCTAACGAGATCGTTCAGCACACATTTTGAATATAAAAAGGTACTTTTAATTTTGTTGTTGTCAAGTGCAGTGTAGAAAACAGGTATATTCTGTTTTTGTTAGATGTCATCCAGTCCCTTTTATAAGTTAATCCCATAGCGATTTGAGGATTACAGATTTAGATTTAAACTCAAAAACTGGAGCTTGTCATCTCACTCTGAAAGCATTTTCAAATGGCTGTTTACCACAACATGCCACAATAACATTACTGGAAAAAAGTTGCTGGCTTTGCTGTCCTCAAGATATGTGGTAACATCTCTTTTTTTGTTATTTACAAAGTAGTACTTCTGACCCTCCTCCCAGCCATTGCCATGCTTCCAGATTTGCCATGCTTCCACAGAGATTTTTTTGCTGGCTGGTTTTTGCTTATTTATGTGTGTAATTTGTGTGGCGGCGACGGCTGAAGTTAGCATTTGATGGAGCATCAGTCTGGAGGGCAGCAGGCCCCCTGTGCTCATCAGATGAAGTCCAAATGGCCCCAGCAAAACAGATGGCAAAAGCACTGCGGGCAGCGTTAGCCCTGACCTACCAACATACACACACGGACACATGCACACACACACACACACACACACACACACACACACACACACACACACACACACATACACACATGCACGCACACACACAGGTGCGCACACACAAACACACACACACACACACATCTCTCCTGACACTGTGTGAAATGATTCTGGGTGAGTGGCAGAGCTGCCCCCTCTCTTACCCCTGCTCAACCTCTCTGACCCTCCGCTCCCCATTCCACCTCCACACCTCCCTGAACCGTGTGGCCACACGCCCACCGCCCGTAGCCTATCGCCCGCTGAGCTGACAAGGCCGATCTGTCACCAATGCAACCTGGCGGTGACAGGGCCTGCCCGTCTCTGACTCACATCTGTTCCTGTGTGACCCGCAGGGCGACTCGGGGGGAGTCACCGGACCGCCAGGCCCACCCGGACCCAAAGGCGAGCCCGGCGAGTTTGGACCCGGAGGCCTGGTGAGTACTCACAAAAGAAAAAAACAACATGGATGGCAATACAATGTACAATTACAATGTAACATGGACGCATATTTTTATGGCACACTTCAGCTTTTTGCATTACATTAGCTGCCATTTTCAGATTGTTAATCTGCACTTAGCTGTTCATACAATGAAGAAGTGGGGAGTGCAAAATATTAAAATCACACTCCAGTGGAGTTTTGCACTGTGTGAGAGATGTGTTTTGGGACAGACTGAAGGAGCACCTTTATTTGGAGGTTTGGAAGTGTAAGAGGAGGACAGGATGAGAGGGAGAAATATTGAAAGAATATGGCAGATAAACACTGAAAAGAAAGAGAGAGAGAGAGAGAGAGAAAGAGAGAGAGAGAGAGAGAGAGAGAGAGAGAGAGATGATGTTTTGGTTTGGTTGGCTGGTTGGTTTGTTTTTTCTCGGTAGAACATGCTTGAGGGCAATTGTGAGCAAGCAACTCCCTCAGTTGCAGAAATGTTCAAAGACAAGCAACCCGGGCCGGAGTAAACAAGGCGCCATCTTTAATAATAATCGGAGATGGAAATCACAACCAGGGCTGCGCCATCATCAGCAACAAAAAAGCTGCAGTAGCAAATCCAAACTTCTCTGGGGCAAGGCCCCTTCCTGTATTAGTTCATCATACACATTTACATTGCTTCTACATTGAACCATACTATAAAAACATATAATAACATGTAGTCTCAACCTGGGTAAAAACACGACCATCAAAACAAAGAGCATAATGTTAAAGCTTTTAGGCTGAGTGACAGTTGGCAGTTGGCTTCATCGCTCTGTCTCTCCATATTGTAGACTGCTTCACATGGTATTGATTATATGTCAGGATGTTGTCAGTGCATATCATCTAGTCACTGTCTGTCTTGGGGACACCCTCACTGCTAATGGATGTCACATGGGGCGGAAAAAAAAAGATATTTCATTTACACACTCAAATACTGACTGAAAATACCAGTTCAAACTTAATGCACTGTATATAAACCTGTACTTAAACGTGCATTATAACAGCAACACTGTGCAGCAAATATACAGAAACCCAAAATATTATGTGCTTACACTGTACATACTGTACCTAGCACTAACCTCAATACTAACCCTATGGTGCATTGTAAGTACATAATGCTACATACTGTTACACACTTTTT
>CM050204.1:6880000-6882500 GCA_027475355.1 Coilia nasus | reverse complement strand
ACTTCGAGATGCACAAGGATGAGGATGAGGAAGAGGCGGTGAAGGAAGCCTGAGGATAAGGGCTACGTCTCTGCATTGCTGCAGAGCTTTTTGATGAACATCTGTTTAAAGGCAGGAATCATGGTAAGGCTGTCTTACCTTTTTTATATTGCAGACATGAAGCAGTATGTTTTTGAAAGCAACATGGACAAACAACAGAGTATAAAAGGAAAAAAACAGCACATGTACCAATGGGTGAAAAACACCGACCTCTTATTACAAATCAAAATAGCTAGATGGACCGTTTTCAACCCATCTCTCTTTTAGGCTCTATACATAGTGATGTTAGGCCCACCGGGTCTTCCTGTAAGTAGTAATGTGTGCTGCCATATTGGTTTTACAACGTCAGGTACCTCCAGTGAGTCTAGTTTACAGTTTAGTTTTGTTCACGTTTTGCCTGTTTTAATAGCAATAGCAAGACAGGCACTAGACACATCAGAGGGTGAACTGTGGTAATCAGAGATGGATATTCCTAGCTTCATAGAGTAAGAGTCCTGCCATATATTGGCTCTACTTACTACACGTAACATTAATTATTATTATTATTATTATTATTATTATTATTATTATTACTATGAGACCAAATATAATATGAATACTATGGCCCTCCTACAGGTCACAGTGAGACATGCTGAATTTGTTTGCAAACATCGTAATGGTACCAGAATGGACAGAAATGCTCTGATTTGTTTTTAAAACAGAAAGAACACTCCAGTATATTAATATTCCTTGAGGGCTACTTCATAGACACTACTTGTCTGATTTATGCTGATGAAAATTCACCATACCTACTGACATAATACATATGTACATTTAAAAATATCTTAAATACCTGGCATACCGGTCTGCAGGGAAAATATTGAGGTATGAAAAATTGGATATTCCTTAAGCCTTGAGCACTTTTATGTGCTCAAACCTAGTTGTGTCTCAGTGGGGTTTCTCTCGCAGTTGAGAGGGACACACCATCTGATCCTGGGACAGCTGCCTGAGCGGACTATGGGTGTAAGGCCGGCATAATTGAAATGCAGAGTGAGGTTATGCCGCGTTGTGTGAGTGGTGGGGGAAGAGGGGGGGAGCCGGCCTCTGATTTCCTTATCACACCCCCATTGACGCCCAGACTCATCAACCCATCAGTAATCCACCTCCTGCCCACAGAGAGCAGACGTCTCCTCAACAGGGTCCCTGAGAAAGCCCGCTCTATGTGTGTGTGTGTGTGCGTAGTGTGTAGTGTGTGTGTGTGTGTGTGTGTGTGGGATGTGGGGGGTTGGACTATACATAGTGATGTTTGTGTGTGTGCGTAGTGTGTAGTGTGTGTGTGTGTGTGTGTGTGTGGGATGTGGGGGTTGGAAGAGGTCAAAACCACTCTGCTGCCTTATCAGCAGGCTGCAAAGGAAATAAAAAAAAGACGAGAGAGAGAGAGAAAAAACAAGCCACTCGAGGTTGTGCTGAGTTAAAGGGAAATGCTCCGAGAGGGGAAAAAAAGAAAAGACTTAAGCTGTTTAGGAATAGTGTCAGAAGAGGCATCCTGGGGGAGGTCTGACCTTCACTGACCTCGAATTAGGACAAGCCGTACCTGTCCGAGCCACTGCATCTTTACCATCACAGCAAAGAGTCCCAAGCATACAGAGAGAGTGCTCTGTAAGGGCGGACTGGAAGGCCAATGTTTTGTGGTGGTTAGAAGCAGTTCATTTACGTAGCGCTCAGTGACCATGTGCAGAAACTTAAGTGAAAAAGAAATGATGTCTACCTTTTGCAAAACTGTTCAGTATTATTGCAGGACCAGCCAAGTGGCCTTACAAACTTTTTGGTAACACTTTCTATGAAGCTTGTATTTATATGACACATTCTATAAACACATTCATAAATGGTTATAATGCCTTTATAAAGCTTAATAGTGGTTATTAATTAGTATTTATAACTTTAATATAAACTTTATAAACTTTATAAACTTATAAACGTATAATAATTTATACATACTGATGACTGCACTCCTAAGTCAGTACTCGTGGCTCTTGTGAGTACAAGCTTCATGGAAAGTGTAACTGTACGTTCACACCAGAAGCGACCAAGCGACCAGAGCGACGGAAGTCATTATTTCTCTATGGAGGGTCGGGCGAATTGGGCGAACAAAGCGAATTCGCCAGCAGCGAAGCGAACTGGGCGACCAGAGCGAAAAAGAGAAGTGAAAAGTCAGATGGGTTCGAGGGAAACAAACGGTGTAACTTTAGTACCTAGTTCCTACTTGGTATTAAAAATGGCAACGGAGAAGCTCATCACAGCAGTGGCAGGCTCTTCGGTCCACTACGACCCAGCCCTGTTTTGCTACAGGGATGCAAACAATTCTAACTAAAAAGTAAATTGATGTACTCAGTCAGCGGCTTAAATAATTCAGGAATTTCTGTATGAATGTGAATATGAATATTTTTCAGCAGTGCATGTAGACGTTTTATACTCTTTTATT
>CM050204.1:6870000-6877500 GCA_027475355.1 Coilia nasus | reverse complement strand
ACTTGGTGGCATGCCCTGCCAAAATGTTGATAAGCAACAGATTTTTAATTGAAATCCCAGGCATCCAGCTAATGTCTTACTCATTACATTAAGTCCCATGGCACATATGCCAAGGCAAAAAATCTGTCACAGCAGACAGGGAAGTCATTACATCCCCAGGACTGCCACTCTTTCTATCTCTCTGACTCTCGCTCTTTTTGCTGCTTTTTCTGTTTCTCTCCTGGGCTCTCTGCTCTACCCTTCTTTCTCTCTTATCTCTCTCTTCTTTCTCTCGCTTTCTTTTTTTCCTCTCGGCAGCACACACACACTGTTATATTTAACTTGCTTTTTGACTATGTGCTCTCCCTCTCTCTCTCTTTCTCTCTCTCTTTCTCTCTCTCTATCTCACTTGTTCTATTTCTTTTATACATTTTCCTCGCTTTAAGGTTTTAATATATTTTTATGCCATGAATGCATTAATGCTTGGAATTAAAGAGACCTGAAAAGACCTGCCGTTTTTCTTTTCTTTTCTCTTTCTTTTCTCAAACAGACATGCAGGAGCACGGACAACACACACACACACACACACACACACACACACACACACACACACAAAGGCACAAGCACACACATGCAGTACAAGCACACACATTCAGGCACACACACATACACATACAGGCAGACACAAATGCATACACACACTCATACAGGCGCACAGGCACACACATAAAGGCGCACGCACACACACACACACACACACACACACAGTACCACATACACACATGCGTGCACACACACAGGCACACACACACACACACACACACACACACACACAAACACACGCAGTACCACATACACACGTGCACGCACAGGCACGCACAGGCACGCACAGGCACACACACACAGGCACACACACACACACAGGCACACAGTTTTTCCTCTGCTATTTCTGTCTGCTCTTCCTGTTCTCCCCCCGGTGTTAAAGCCGTGTGTCTTTTGTGCCAGGGGGAGCCGGGCGCCATGGGATTGCCAGGTCTCGAGGGATTGCCCGGTGCCAAGGTAAGCCTCTGTGAAAGCCCCTGCCTGCTCGCTCATAACCCCCTCCACCCACCCCCCTCGCCCCACCTCCACCCCCAACCCACCCCAACCGCCACCCCACCCTGCCATAGCCTCTCATTCCGCATGACCTAACCAGATTACAGGGAGCTACCGTAAGCCTCCCCACACTAGTCCCCTCTTCCCCACGACCGGCTTTCTCTCTCTCTCTCTCCCTCTCTCTCGCTCCCTCTCTCCTCTCTCTCTCGCTCTCTCTCCCTCTCTCTCGCTCCCTCTCTTCCCCTCTCTCTCCCTCTCTCTCGCTCCCTCTCTCCCCCCCTCTCTCTCTCTCTCTCTCCCCATCTCTCCCCCTTCCTCCCTCTCTCTCCCCATCCCTTTCTCTCTCTCTCCCTCTCACTCTGTCCTCAGCACTTTCCATTGCTGTGGGACTGTGTGACATTACATTACCTACCGTGGCACCAGCCCACTCCAACAGGAGATTGGGGGGTTGCGGGGGTGAGATTGGGGGAGGGTTGGGGGGGGCGTTTTGAGTGTGGGAGGGGGGACTCCAGGCTTCTTGGATGTTTCTGCATGATTTGCTTTTAATAACCGTCCAGGGGAAAAAAGGGGGGGGGGGGGGGGCAGAGTGAAAGAAACGGAGAGGTTGGGTAGGTAAGGGAGGATAGAAGGAAGAGGAAAGAGATGAGAAAAAAAGAGAGAGAAGTAGAGATATGGCACAGAAAACAACACACACACACGCACACACACACACACGCACACACACAGAGCCCACCTCCTCATCAGAATTCTAATTTGCAGAGCGGCGTTGGGAGGCTGGGTGCGCCGCGTGAGTAGGATGCTTTCAGTTGTCACATCAAAAGGACAGCACAGCCTCCCCCAGAGGCCCCATGTCAAGATATAGTGGCTGTATCGACCTCACACATACACATACACACACACACACACACACACACACGCACATACACACATATGGATAGACACACACACACACATATGCATAGACACACACACAGACACATATACACACACAGGAACTCAGATGAGGCCCATCCAAGACAACTGCATTGCAGAGCTGTTTATTTAGGTAGTTACATGCACAATATAACACACACACACACACACACACACACACACACACACACACACACACACACACACACACACACACACACACACACACACACACATACATACAGAGGAAAGAAGCAGCAATGAGTTCATTAATTCAAAAATCCATGTGGCTTACCAGTGGGAGCATGTGTTTGTGTGTGTGTGTGTGTGCCTGTATCTGCGTCTGTGTTTCTGTGTGTCTGCACAATGCCTTTCCAATTTACTGTCTGGAATAAGAGCTCAGGGAGGACAGGTTTTCTCCTGTTCTTCATTGGTCTGAGCCCCCAAGGATGGAATTTAAAGCACGGCAGGTGGGTGGGTGGGTGGATTGTCTTTCTTTCTGTCACTGTTCTAACGGCCTCCCCCATTCAAGCAGCCATGATGAAGGACATTAACGGACGAATCACCTGTTCTGTTTTTTTCCAGGGGGACACGGGTATACCAGGCCCTGCAGGGACACCAGGCCCAGTGGTACGCTGCCTATATAGCACAGACTGCATGAGTATACTGTAGCACTTTTGGTAACACTTTATTTGAAGGCGTCTACATAAGGGTGACATAAACCCCTTTATAAATATGACATGACACATATCATGAACAGTAATGGCACTTCATTCATGCTTATGACTGTTGTCATTAAATGTCATTCGTTTTTTCAATGTCTTCATCCCACAAAAATATCAGCTTAACATTACAAAAGCTGAATGACACTTAATAGCAACAGTCATAAACATAAATGAAGTGTCATTAATGTTCATGATATGTCATGTTTACAACATGTTAATATCACTTATGCAGACACCTTCAAATAAAGTGTAACCGCACTTTTTAGACTCAGTAGAGCACTAACAGCACCCACCTCACAGTAATGCCTTAGATTCACCCATTTACACACTTACTCACTCACATACCACCAGCAGAAAGCTGCCATGCAAGGTACTACCCAGCTCGCAGCTCGGAGCAGTTTATGGTTCAGCGTCTTGCTCAAGTACATTTATACCTAGCCGGGAGCAGGGGGAATCGAACCAGAAATCGAACCCTGACCGACTTTGTTACGTCCTGAGCAACTGTCGCCATGCATTTTCACAACCCACTTTCAAAGCACCTCTCAACTCGCATAGCATGAAGAGCTGTGTGCATTATCACATATAACATACGGCGTAACGCATAAGCAGCCGCTGTGTGTGTTAGTTCTGCATCACTGGGTGAGTGGTTTGCTAATGTTGTGTGGATGGAAGAGCAATGTTGAAAGCTTCAGTAGCAACCTGCCTAAGCAGCATTTTAAACACAGTTTCTGCCACACTTGAACTCATATACCTAAACCACACTGGAATAATTTGTTTGAAGATATTTTTTAAACTTGATTTTTGACACAATACGTGAGAGTGTGTTTAAACATGAGAGCTATTGTTTGTCTTTGTTCTTGGGTTTGTTCTTTGCTGCTTGGTGAGTCTTTTTGTAAGGCTGTGTGCGTGTCTGTGTGTGTGTGTGTTTGTGTGTGTGTGTGTGTGTGTTTGTGTATCCGTGTATTGGGGACCTGTCCTGAGACACGGGTGCTGATAGATCAAAAGACACACAAAAAAAACAAGTTTCTGGCACCCGCCTCCCTAGTCAACCCTGCTTGCCTCTATAAAGCCTCAGCCTGATCTCTTGTCTGTGGAGGTGGCAAGGGGCTACAGGCCGCGCGCGCGCGCGTGTGTGTGTGTGTGTGTGTGTGTGTGTGTGGGTGTGTGTGTCTCTGTGTGTGCATGTGGGGAGGGGTGTGTGTGTATGGGTTCTGTGTGTTCATGTGTGTGTGTGTGTGTGTGTGTGTGTGTGTGTGTGCGTGCTGAGGTGTGCTGTGACTAACAAGCTCTTTCATCTGTCTGACCCCTGGTGACTGACAGGGTAAGCCAGGCCCTCGTGGAGAACCAGGAATCCCAGGCGACCCGGTGAGATCTCTCTCTCTCTCTCTCTCTCTCTCTCTCTCTCTCTCTCTCTCTCTCTCTCTCCTCTCTCTCTCTCTCTCTCTCTCTCTCTCTCTCTCTCTCTGTCTCTCTCTCTGTCTCTGTCTCTGTCTCTCTCTGTCCCTCTCTCTCCTCACCTCTCTTTTTCTCCTCGCCTCTCTCTATCTCATTTCCTCTCTTTATCCCCTTTCTCTTTGGGGCAGATGTGCTAGCATGTTAGCAGCCTTTCATAATAGCATTGCAGCATGCCTCTAAAAAGATGACACGGCCTGTGCTAGCAGACCACACATGGTTAAAATTGTACTCTGACAGTTGTGGAAATACTGCATGTGGGTGGTGGATGGGTCTTAGGTAGAGTGTAAGTTTTGGGCAAAATCACAGGATGTAGGCTATTCCATGTCAGCAATAACAACTAGGGGGACACAGCAATTTGCTGACGTATTTTTTTTTCTTTTCAAAATCACTTGTAATCCATGTTGTGCATTTGGTGCATAAATTGGAAATCCAATTATATAACCCACGTAGGTGCCTAAAAAGAACACTGCATTTGTTAATTGTAGCTGCTCCAAATATCAGTGTCAGTGTCTGATGGACATTCAACATAAAACAGAAAGACATATCCTGCACATTTGTGGGGTTAACCTTGATTGCCACTTACGCCGCACTGCTTTACAGACATGCCCCTCCCTCTGTCTCTCGTTGTCTTTTTCTTCTCTTTATTTATCAGTTTATCCCTCTATCAGTCTCTCTCTCTTCTGGGTCTGTTTATTGCTCTGGCTCTTTACTTTCCTCTCTCTTTTTCTATCTCTCTCTTTCTCTCCTCTCTTTTTCTCTTTCTCCTCTCTGTCTCTCACCCTCTCTCTCTTTTCTCTCTCCCTTCCTCTCTGCCTGTCTCTCTCTTTCCCTTCTCTCTTTTTTCCTCTCTATCCCCACTCTCTTTCTTTCTGTCTCTCTCTCTCTCCCCCTGTTTTTCTGTCTCTCTCTCTCTCTCCCTGTTTCTCTCTGTCTCTCTCTCTTCCATTCTCTCTCTCTCTCTCTCTCTCTCTCTCTCTCTCTCTCTCTCTCTCTCTCTCTCTCTCTCTCTCTCTCTCTGTCTCACTGTCATGGTCCGTAGTTCATCAGTTGTCAGTCACAGCAGTGTCCCACTGTGGCAGTAGCGGGCCCCTTATGATTGTTGTTTGGCAGGGTGAACGAGGGCCAATAGGAGAAACTGGATTTCCTGGACCTGAGGGACCGCATGGTGCTCCGGTAAGCATGCCGAGGTTTTACAGATACACACGGTCAACACACACACACACTCACACACTCACACACACACACACACACACACACACACACACACACACACACACACACACACACAGATATACAGACTTACAAACAGACATGGAAACTCACAGAGACAGAAATGCACACACACATACACACACACACATGGATACAAGATATACACATACACCCACATACATACCTGTACATGCACACACACATACCTACACTCACACCAGCATGTCATCCATTTGGAACAATATTTGTGCTGCAAAAAATTTAGCTGACTAAGTGAAATAAAAAAACTGATAAGAGTAGCCTAGATACACTACAGTTTGTTGGCAGACAATTATAAGAACTAATTATTTTTTTTGCAGACATAATTTTTTGCTCGTTTTGGGCTGTACAGCTGAGAGAGCAGCACTTTTCTTGTGGCAATAGGTATCATTAGTGCACCGCCTGGCCGTCTCATTAAGTATGGAGATTACAAACAATGCAGCTGTAGCCCTCTCTAATCAAACCGCCAGTGGTGATAACATTGTCTGTGTCTTATCGCATGTCTTATTTCATTTTATTTTATCTTATTTCTCTTGACAGGGAAGGCCTGGGAAGGATGGCATTCCTGGATATGAGGTGAGGAAATCCTGACACATTCTGATGACTCAAAGCAGTGCCTGCCGCCCAGCCACATCGTTTGAAAGCAGCGCATCTTCCTTTTTTTGCAGCCGGGCTATGGAAATTTTCTGCACCATTGCAGTTGCAATTACAAACAACATTTTCGAATAATTCAATTAAATCACTCCACCACAAAAACCACACCCAAACCCACCCCTCTTCCTCCGCCCCCTACATTTAAAATCAAGCTTTTATCTGTGCTGCCATTACAAACCGTTATTCAAAAATAGCTAAAGTCTGGGCCTCACTTTTAGGTCGGACTAGTAGCAGGTTTTGTGATTAAATACTCTGTATGATCTTTCAGTAATCTTTTAGTGCCCTGTTGGAGTCTTATGGTCATGTAGTGTTCTGCCTCTTTCACAGCAGCATCATAAGATTACACCAAAGCCCTGCATTAGTGATTAAAGCTTTTAACGATAAGAGACCATTTTTCCATCCTAAACGCAATATTAATGCTTTCAGGCAGGCATAAAAATGCTGGTTATTGAGGGCAGTAGCCTATGAATAATACATTTAGCTAATTAGACGATCAGCGGCAGAAAAAAGGGGTGAAATGCTTCCCATATCCAAAAATGTTTCTAAGCGTTGACTGTGGTGAAAGAGACGACCATATGTACTTCTTATTCTATCTGACAAAGGCACTGGAAGCAGTGTGTGTCTTTCACACTGTGACAAACACCTTTGATTTGAATAATTGTCCAATAACACCTGGTTATTCTGCTCCAACTGTTCTAATATGATTAGGCGCTATAAAAAATACGAGGCTAGGTGTGACGCACGTGTGTGTGCACTTCAACAACACTCGTTTAACGAGCACTCAAACATAAGGCAGATTCCGAGTCGTAACCCCCCGCATTGGCACGACTCCATCTCTCCATCTCTCCATCTCTTTCTTTTCCTCATCGTTTTTTTTTTGAGGGCGCTCGATCTCTAATCACATGCTCTTCTCCTTTCAGTTCTGTCTCCCTCCCTCCTCCTCTCCATACCCCTTCAGTTTTTTGTAATGGTGCAACAGTGCCATCTAGCAGGGTAAAAAAAATGTGAAATGTAATTAAAAAAAAAAAAATTCCCCCCCCTACCACCCTCTTCACCCCCCACACACCCCACCACCACAATTCCCACCCACCACTAACCCCCCCCCCCCCCCCCCCCCCCCCCCCACACACACACACACACACACACCCCAACACCCACAAGAAATCATGTCTCCTTCCATCTTCTTTCTCTCTCTAAGTTTTTTTTTGCCTTTCCTCTGAAAAGGCTGGGGGAAACACAACTCACTGGGCACAATGATGGATTCGAGCCTCCACCATGATGCGTGTGGGAATATGTGTGGGGAGAGTGGATGAAAGCGAGCGTCAGAGAGGGAGTGCTTCCGTTAAGAGCGAACCCACTCCAAAAAACCCACACAACGGCAGATTGTTTTTTGCATGGACGTCGCAGGGAAAATGATATAGAGAGGCTC